>UNPT01000088.1:0-145550 GCA_900536445.1 Hymenoscyphus occultus
AGGAAGGGATATTCAGTAAAGCCTTCCCAGGCAGTGTGGTTGAGCTTAGAATAATGTGACGACACGTACGATATGTTGCCCGTGGGCGTCCAAGGTGTAGGTTATGGAATCGTAGAACTGTCTATTCAAAGATTCTAAGCTGAGGAGAAGAGGAGAGCTCGAGAGAGCTCGAGTTTAAGTACATGGTGTGGGTCGCTGAGCGACGCCACGTGATACAAGTGGCACGTGATGGTCAGGACCGTCACACACTTAGAGTATAATATATTAACGGTAAGAAGAGAGAATCGCTATATTCCAACCCTCTTGCCGCTATTGTAATAGCTAGCGGTAGTAGCGACGTAGTATTATTATAATAAAAAGTAGTATATCCTAATAATAGCTTATATATCCGCTTAGAATAGAGAGGTTAATATCCGCTTAGAATAGGGGGGTGAATTACGCGCTGTCGGAACTCGGGTAAAGTAAATTCCGGTATAAAATCTATATAAATAATCTATAGTTTATTTTTTATAAGAAATCCGCGCTTATTTAAATAATCTGGCTATATAATCTGGGTTACCAAACAGGGTCTAAGATATAAGGCGAGTAATAAAAGTAAAGACGTAATAGATGTAAAGTAGTAGTAGAGGTGAAAACTTAAGGAAAGTGAATAGTCAGGAAAGTGAATAGTCAGGAAAGTGAATAGCCAGGAAAGTGAATAGTCAGGAAAGTGAATAGCCAGGAAAGTGAATAGTCAGGAAAGTGAATAGTCAGGAAAGTGAAAACTTGAAGTGAAAACTTGAAGGAAAATCTAATAAAAAACCTTCGCAGGCAAATACAAGTATATCACGAGTTTAACACAGGACCACTAGGTAAAGACGACGTAAGGTAACAAAAATAACAAGGTATAACAAGATAATAATAAGGCGTAAAGAAAATAATATGGTATGCATTACAAGCAGTATACGAGAGAGAGAGAGGTGTATTTAAATATTTATATTTATATTTATATTTCAAAGAAGATGGAAGATGGTTACTTACTCATCCCCTCACTTTTATATCCAGGATATCTATCACTCAACTACACTCCCCACCATCACAGAGGAAGGAAGAGAGAGAGCAACCAAAAAAAAAGAAGAAGGGGTGTTCATTCATCAAATCATTCAATTCCCATCCATCCCATCCATCCCGGCCCTCCCAAAATTCCCCTTCTCCAATCTATACCCATTCCAGGTGTCCCCATTTCCATTTGGTATACCATCCATCCACCCACCCCATCTATCCATTCATCCCGACACACGAATGCCCCTACGAAAATCCACCTCACCCTAATCAGGTTGGCATCACCCCTACTTCACACATCCATCCAACCCCCCACCCCCAAGAAAAATATTTCCCACCCACCCTGATATCAACCCAAAAGATCAACGCCAAACCCAACATCCTGCTCCTCCAGGCGTATGTCGGGACGAATTAAACAATAACAACCAGGGAAAAAAAGATTTTCCATCGGTCCCTCCCTATGCCACGTAGGCTCCTCCCTTAGGAAACCCGAGAAAAAGTAGAATGTTCCCAAAAAGGATCCAAGTGTGTTCCCAAGATGTAAAAAAAAAACGCCAATGTAGCATGCCACGCAAGGGGTCCAGCCAAAATAATAACAAAATGAGCCTAGCCAAGCCAGACCGGTAAAAGAAATCCGAAGGGGGGTATCGCACATCCTCTCATTTTCTTGCCAACCAAAATGTTTGTGTTTCCTTTCTTTCGTATGTTGTGTACAATATACAAATGCAAGCCAAGGCAGAAAGTTGGTATGATCTAGAAGAACCATCCAAGAATATCCCTGGCAAGCAAGCAAAATAATCCTACAATATCCATAGTTTGACCACTTTTTCAGTGGGAAAACTTGAATAAATACTCCTATGTGGTGATAAGATCACCCATGTATCGTGAAGATGCGCGAGTTTCAACAGTGATCGGAGGCTCGAGGGGCATTTTCTTCCTGGCTACCAGTCCGTCGATGATTTCGTGGTGGGTCGGGTACCGGTACAGGTGGACTCGCACTTTTGCTTCGTCTCCAAAAATTGAGTTTGTCCATTCGAAATCGACTCGGTTTCTTCTTCAAACTTTTCACCTTTTCCATGACCAGACCACTCTTGCCTTCTGGCGTTTCGGGAGCGACGCCGTCAAGATCAGAAACGGAACTTTCATTCCTTCGATACCTTACTGGACTTCCTGTAGGCGTTTGACTAAGCGACGCTTTTTCAACGGAATCCTGACTTGTGATGCTCGTACCTTGCGTACTTGGTGATAAAGGCATTTTGCTGGTGGTTGCACTTGTTGCTTGGCTCGCCCAATCCCCTGCAGCAGAGCTACCTGCTTCCGTTCCATCCATACTACGTTGTTTTTCGTGTTCTTGTAAAGATACATGCTTGGCTTCTTCAGGCGCAGGAGGATCTATCACCACCGGGTCTGTTATCAGTGATGGTGTTACACCATTGACGTGTGTACCATTCCGTAGGACATCTGGTCCATTGCTCGAGTAGTCAACGAACCCAGAAGTACTGGCGGTGACATAGCTTAGCTGTACTTGTGAGGGTGGCGGTTCGATGGTGTCCTGTGAGCCCGCGCCAGAATCCCTATTCGACATGCTCCCAGGTCTTGAAAAGTTCGGTATCAAGTAGTGAGGCGCTTCCTCGGAATCAGGAGATTCGCTCAAAACGCCATTTGTTGGAGCAAAGAGATTCTTCGAGAGCCCCTTTCTGAAATCAGCGTCCGATGGTAAGAGCGTGGCGTTACCTATTGATCTTCTGTGAAGAGAAGAATCTGAGGGCTGCGCCACGCTCATTGATCGTGGAGAAAATACACCGTCAGTCATGACCGAATCTTCGCTATCCTTCCTTATTCTTGCTTGCTCTTCCGAAATCTTTCTGCTCCACATGGCTTGATTGTTATGTAGTTCCTCCATACAAAACGTCATTGCTGGCATAACATCGGTGACACCCTGAAACAATGGAATAGCAAACATGTTCATGAAGCCGATTTGGGATTTTCCAAGTTCCACAATTTCCCGAACGGGTGCCGCAAAAAGGGCAGACGGAATACCGAGATCTGATTCCATGGTAGCTTGTCGAGCAAATTCGTCGGTCAATATCCTCGTCCATTGAGCCGCGACATCGTACCGCCGAGCCTATAAATGTGAGTGATAATTATCATTATGAGATTACTGTAAAACATACCACATTGCTAATATCAGCACACTTGATCAGGAGGGAACATGCTAGTGTTCGTTGATCATCGATGAGCCTACCATCCCATCCATCAGTCCCGCCGTTTTCATGAAGTTTCTCTTGCATCCAGCCCATCTTTTTCATGTAGTCAAAGTGCAGTCCCATGTCGGTAGCCAGGATCGAGTTAATCATCAGTTGTCTCATCTCGGTTCCTTGGAAAGCTACGGGCCAGTGACGTCTCAAAATCTGCGAATACGCAGCACAATGAAACGACTCCAAGACCGACCTATCATTGTAAAGTTGAGCCAGAGGCGCATTAAGAGTAACGAGGAAGGCGTTGTTGACACCGGGATGCCCAACATCGTGACCGATAGCAGTAATCAATAATGTGAGCGCGTCAAACGGTCTGATGAGAGCCGCAATAGGCGAAGGTTCTTCTTGGTCGTGAGCGTTGTAATCTGGGAATGGTGGTAACCTCCCCAGCGCTACCAGAAAGTAGAAGATGGCTTGTAAGACATCAACGACATGGCGGAAATTGTGATACGGGACAAAGGCATTGTACGCCGATCGACTTGCCACTAGGAAAGCAGTGAGATTTTCTGCGTCGGGTGTCAGCATATGCATCGCACATATTATCCGAAACATAACCACCAAAAGGAGCTCACTTACCTGTCGATATCCGCCACCTCTCTAATTCTGGCATCGTAAGGGCATGTTGTAGCATTAGTAAAGCTGCATGAAGTAGCTCATCGTCGGTAAAGTCGTGTGCAGAAAAAGACCAAGTCCCAATAGCTGAAGCAATCTTCTCCCGTCGATCCAAGGCTACCGTTATTCTGTTGTAGCTAAATGGTTCATCCTCTCCTCCAAGTTTGCAAATTCCATCCATGAGGCCCGAAACCATGGCTTCTCTTAAATATGCATATGGTTTTTGGTCATCTACACCGACCCATGATCTTTTTCTTCCCCTCTTCAATTCCAACAGCGCCCTGTGTTCTTTGGAAGCATCCTTATGAGCTCGATAAGCATGGATAGCAAGACTAGGCAACCGGTCCGGTAATAGAGGACTCGTTAATACATCTACGGCTCCCGCATCAAGATACTTCATCGTTCGCCCTTGGTCCAGAGTGGCGGTTGGCTTGCGCTTCTTCGGGACCGACGCGAAAGGATCCAGACTGAGATGCCCACTTGATCTTGAATCTCGCGAACCAGTTCGCCCTCTTTCTTCTTCATGGTCCGGAACTGTAACTAACGCCACTGGAACAATAAGCTTCGAAAGGCTTTGATATTGTATTTCTGAGGCTATCCATTGTAACAAGCCCAGCCCGTACTCCTCATCGTCCGCATCCACGTGTGCCTCATATCGTGGCTCTGATTGATCCCTCGAATTGGGCGAAGGTGTTCGAACCTCTCTCGATGGTCTCTTGCTTCCTGATTGATCTTCGTATGGGATATCAATCAAGACAAGCGTGGGTATTAATTCGACAATCGAAGACTGGTTTAATTCGGACAATTTTGACATACAGGACTTGCCCGTCGTACATACGTGGACTACGTTTTGTTAGTGGTTAAGATGCGTCAACGCGGAAAATGGCAGTAGTACCTTCGCTAAATGTCCCTAACAGTGTTTTTAAATCGCCGTCTACGAGGTTAGGCACCGTCGCATTCCCTTCGTCGTGATCTTGCACGCTGATGGCCGGATTTGTTGTTGGCGTATCGTGTCTCTTCACCAGCCTCTCTTCCTGAGCTGTGCGATCCACGTACACCACATTACACGCAGCATATTCCATCATCGCTTCGCGCACGGCGGCGCAGGATGCCTATCGCCCTCTCGCCGCCCAAGGTCCCAGATCGGCCAATCTCTTTCGTCAACAATTCCTTCCCAACAAAGGACCACGATGCGATCCGGATGAAAAAAGTCCCTCGTCGCACTGGGGTGTGGAGCGCAAGTTTTTCAGACGAGTCACAATGCCGTCACGGAAATGCAGTGGTGTCTGAGGGAGGGATTTCTAGAAATTCCAAATCGCAAACGGGTCGAGGGAATGCTATCGCAATCGTGGAATTCACGGGGGTCTGGAGTGTGGATATTTCTTTTGAGGGGATGGGGAAAGGATCGTCGAGGTCGAGGATTGCAGGTGTGCGAAGCCGCGATGCATCGGCTGTGGTGAAGAGATGGAGGATGGTGGAATAGGAATTGAGGCCAACGATGATGAGTTGACGGGACCCGAATGATCGCGCACGAGTGTTTCGGAAGGGAAATTCACACTCTCCTCAATTCGAGGTGTTGAGGAGGTTGTGGGAGAGATCAATTAGGTTGGTACGACGAGGAAGTTTGGTCGAGGTAACATGGAACTCGAGTCGGCTCAGGCGAGAAAGAGGAGCACAGGCACAGGCACAGGCAGCGGCGCAGACAGTCAAGTCCGTCAACCGAATCCAGTTCCAGTTCCAGTTCCAGGCCGCACGCAACGCAGCGCAGCGCAACGCAACGCACACCACCACTGCCACTGCGGACTAAATCGTGTCAAGGGTGCAACGTCTGCACTACCACATTACGGCCTCGGAGGCGCAATGCAAGACCAGGGAATGAGGGTTGGGGAGGAGATGAGGATGGGAGATGTGAGTGGAGGAGGGGTGTGATGGGGAGGTGTGGTGGTTGATGCTGGATGGCTGATGGTTCGGTGCAGGTGGACTTTGAGTGGTGTTTGGGGGTCACGCAGTTAGGTTTGGCTTAGGTTTGGGTTAGAGCGAGAGGGCTTGTGTGGTGGTGGTGTCAGGGAGGGCAGGAGGGCAGGAGGGCAGGAGGGCAGGAGGGCAGGAGCGATGGAGGCACCTGGAAGGTCGTGGGGAGTGGGCAGTAATTAGTGGGCAGTCGCCGTGTATGGGTACTGAGGTACAAGTAGGTGAATACTGTCAGGAAAAGGTGAGAAGGCAATCGAGTCGAGTCGCCGTGCTCACTGAATCGCTGCGAGTGCTCCGTAGGGCAGATACTGTATGATGGGCGTCTTCGGGAATGGATTCACCAAACTCGTGCGCTCTGCAGGGCACTTCCTCCAGCAGACAGCAGGTTTTTACAGGCTTCCAAGGACCAAAGGCTGGTGGGGAAGGCCGCAATCGCAGCTGATAGGCCCTGACCCTGCAGCCGAGCGGGGTCCCTTGCGCGGGCGATATGAGATAAATTGCGATGAGTGGCATGCGGCAGTGAGGAGGCTGCTGCTGTTGTTCTTCCTTCTTCCTTCCTTCCTCCTTCCATTCCTTCGCCGCCTTCTAGAAGGAATCCGCTTCTTCTGCTGACAGCCCAGACCGATGAATCCAGGGATGCAGGAGAGCGTCGCGTCAGCCTGCCCGGCAAGACTGAAGTCGAAAGAGTGAAGACTGAAGTTGGGTATCAGATTACCACAGAAATCAGAGTACCATACTCACACTCACTTACATCGCTCACTAAGATCGGTTCAGTGCGATCAATATTTCTCCGTTCTCACAAAAGCCTTCGTCATCAGAATGATGATTACTTTTATGATTTATGTAAAGAAACCATCATTACCAACCAGCCTCGGTGCGGAAGCATTCGCCTACGCACTCATTGGCTCCCCATCACCATTCCCCGCATTTCATCCACATCGACCTGCACAGTGCACAGTGCACAGTGCACACATAAACCTAAACCTAAAACCACTCCAATGGATTCCTGCTGCAAGCCAACAGAAGAAGGGATGGAAATAAAGGCTGACTGCATATCCGCTACGTCGGTTGACTGAACTCTCACCGGCTATCGAAATCTGCATCTGGAGGTGCTGCGATGTTAGGCCATGCGATGCTTGATTCGACTACAACGGTGGAAGCGAACCATTCCCTTTCCTGCAAACAAGAGGTCCTCTTATGATATGAATCGCTTGATCTTGGAAGCTACGCTCGATGGCCACTGAGTACGAGTCAACTGATCCAATAGCTTGGTGTGCGCCAGAAGCATCTCAGCTCAGACAAGATCTCGCTACTTCAGCTTCTAGAAGACATCTGATGACCGCATCCAACGGAATTGCCCAAGCCACTGCTATGACGGCGCAAACAAAATCAATGGTCTGTCCAATATTCCCTACGTCGATTTGTCCTAAATACCGGAAAGGAATCGATGCCAAAGTCTGCGAGAGCAAAGACGGCAGAGAACATTCTCTAGCGAAGGGAATATGATGGCTTTCCCTTGATTCGTCCGGACAATCAGCCGTTTGTCACTGAATACTGTGAGAATGCGACTGTCTTGAATCGATATTGGTTTTCTTTGAACATGCGTATTGAGGTTTGCCTCGATTATCCGTGTATCAAACCCTCTGCGTCTGCTAAAAATGGCTATTAGTCAAAGAGAGAGATCAGAGCAAGAGCAGCTCTGGATGTCATCGAGGACAACGAGTCCATGCCCTCGAGAGATTCCCATGCATCTTTGGCGCGGCGATCAACACGGATTCGTTTGCAGGACCTCGCGGATCTCATTGCTGATTGCTGCTATCCATGCCAGCACTCATCGCCTCCCATTATTGCGGTATCGTTTGCAGTCTTGATTCTTCCGTGGTCGTCGCAAACTCCACCCCATTCAAACTCCGGCCGCAAGTGTTTCCAGGGACGGAGGAGACTGCATTGTCCACGCGTTCGTGCTGCATGGCAACTATTACCAATCCCTCTTATCGTTCTACGATTTTGAAGTCGAAAAAGTGAAACTGGCCGATATCGCAGGCTTGTATTGAACTTTTTAATACGAATACGCTGAAGGTTCAAGTTGTCGATCCATGTTTGTCGGAAGTCGTTTATCGTCAAGGACGCGCTTCCTTCCTTCCCAGACAAGCCTTCAAACCGAAGTGGAGTGATCCATTAATTCCCAGGTTAAAGTTGCAGGTACTGGTACAGAGAGCTTTGCAAAAGACCTTCGATAACAGGTTGGGTAGGTAAATGTGGGTCCAAAGTCACTTGACCAGCGTTCAGCTCCAGGCGGGGCTCTCAGGGCTCATGTCCGCGGAAGTCGCTTCTTGAAATCAACAACTCCACCCCGTCCACCACGATGTGGCCATCAACAACATGCCGGCCGTACTCTACCATACTACTCGTTCTTGGAAGCGTACCTATCACCATCGTTTCCCTCTTGAACCTTATCATTCTTTTTAACCGCTATCTTTGACTCGTTTGAAAACAAGTGCTGCTACTGGGCTCTTCAGCACTGTCATTTAGCCCCGAAATTAATAAAAAAAGAGTTTGCCTTACGCCCTATGCCCTGTACCTGCGACGTGCAACAACTATGTCCACTTCCTACTACGTACACACTTCCAAACTCCAGCGTCACAGGCGACTAACATCCAAACTCTCGCGCTTATTCGTAAGTACAGACAGAAGCGAGGGCGAGCCTGTGAGGGTATTCCGAATGAACCGAATTGCCCCCATTACATCCCAACCTGGTAGCCGCCCCCTTGGGCCCCCTAAGAGAACCCCTCGAGGTCGCGCCTAATTTCTAGAGCCCGTTCGTTTGCTGCCAATCAATCGTGTCTGAGTGGACGAGCAAATGGCATCCCTGGTCTGGTCTGGAACGAGACACATCCCCGAGGATTTCGCTTCTCAGGTCCTCTCTGGACCCGGACCGGCCTTGCTCCGGATGTGGATGTGTAAACACATCGACCGACTCCCACTCACTCCAGTACCCAGGTAGTGTCACAGTAACCAGTGACCAGTCTTACTTCTAACTTTGTTTTCTTTCTCGCACCAAGAAAGGACTCGTGGCCCGGTTGATATTCCCCCATTTGTTCCTGTGAAGTGCGCCGCCACCACTGCACGGAACTTGGCTTGGAAGGGGAGGTGCTAAGACGACATGCAGACTGCAGACCGTGGTACAGTGCAGGTGTACCCATACGACGACATTCTTCAACTCAGCAATCATGATTGGGAAAAGATGGTAACAGCATTATTAGCATCAACCCGGTAATATGTGCAATGAGGAGAAAGAGCTCAAGATCGGTCCTGAAGGATGACGATCACGAGACTCATTGGCCGGAATTCTCCTATCCATCTACTTCATACTCGAGTACAAATCATCCAAAATGTGCAAGACTCAGCAGTCCCTACCTACCGAAATACACCACTTTTAGACTTTACCCTGACGGAGATCCACGCCCAGGTCAGCTCATTCGTTGCCCCTTGAACCACGATAGGCAAGGCTGAACCAAAAGCACGCTTAACAAATGCCGACGACCTTCCCTTCTCGGTCGAAGGTATGCCTTAAAACGGTTCTGTTTAAACACCTGCCTACTATCTTGAACCGAGGTACAGTACATAAAGCTTATCCCTACCCTACCCTACCTCCCGGTGGACAAGAAAAGTAGCAGAGATTCATTTTTTAAACTATTAGCGTAAGTTAATTCCAAGTACTAAAATGTCTAAAATATCTCGAATAATTACCTTTTATTATCCTATCGTTTTCGATAAATCCCTTTAATTATTCGAAATAACTAATATAATATAATAGTTTCTAGTTAAGTTAGAATAAGATAAAAGAGGTCTCGACTACTTTTCTTATCTACCGGGAGCCTACTTACTACCTTTTAAAAAATATAGCTTAGATTTTAGTTATAGATCTAGTCTAATATATACGTCTATAAGTATAGTAATCCTATAAAAGAAAGAGAAAAGAAAAGATATATTTCTTCGAACCGGGTATTTCTCTTATTAATCTATAAACTATAAACTATAGTACTCGAGATAATATAACCTTAATAATAGTACTAATTTCCTCTTATACTATTCTATTCTATTACTACCTAAGATTCTTTTTTTTTATAAAAAGGAATAGGAAATTTAGGATCTCTTTAATATACTACTTTCGAATGAAATATAATATAGAAATTCCATTAAATAGACTCGGGTTCTAGTTAGCGAGCGACCGCTGATTATAGTATAAAAATAGCTTATTATAAGTAAGCTATCCAAGACACTTATTAAAAATCAACATCAAACATCATAGCACAAAAACCCCATCATCTAAAATCAAGCAAGGACCTTCTATTCATAGCCACCAACTACAAACCCGTGAACTACACAAAGAAAGACAAAGCACAAGAACAACTCCTAATTAAACGACACTAAACCAAATCACAAAAAAAGAAAAGAACAAGAAATCCATCCACCCCATCCATCGCTTCCATCCATCTAAATGCAATCGCTCCCCCCAAATCCCATCTCAAAAATCCACCCACCCACCCACCTCCTATCCCACGATAAAAAACAAAAATGTAGTTTAGTATACAAAACAAAAAAAGGTTAAGTGCATGGCAAACATCAACAAAATGTGTGAATGAATGCCCTTGATATCATCCAAATCCAAACCCATGCCAACCCATCCCATCCCCAATCGATAAAACGCCTGAATACGCCATTTCCCTTGTCCTTCCCATGCTACAGTACCTCTCCCTTCCATGCTTCGTCTCCCTTCCATGTTAACTTCGCCCTTCCATGCCTTTGTTTCTCTCGCTGTTTCCTCCCCAACCAACAAGCTCTTCTCAACTCAGACACCCCCTCCAAACCTCCACTCATCTCTCACCCAAGACCCAAAAGGAAATTCATAACTCATATCCTCATTACCTCCACTCCCCTTCTCATCCACACCCCCTTCGACCTCTCTCGAAACCCTCTCCACCAGAGACTCTAAGCCCCCGCAGAAACCAAAGCAAAAATCCAATTTGCATGTGGACTAAACCGACTCTGGAAACAATACTTTCTCTGACTTCCACTAACACCTCCCTCTTTACCAACCATCCCCACCTCCCCATTGGGGCCCTTGATGTCATCCCAGATGCAAACCATCACCCCCTTATTCCCCAGCATCACAAAGCAATGGGCGCCAACAACCTCATCGATAAGCACCTGTCCCGGCCCATCAGCATGATCGTGTTCCCTCCTCGTAACAATGATATGTTTCTCCAACCCTTGGGGGAGCGTGGAGTTGGATCTTCTGCCAGGAGGAGGCGGTGTGACGGTAAGGTAAGCGTATTTCTGGTCACACCAGCGATTACGGATTTGTTGATGGAGTCGGATCTTGATGTTCGAGGAGCCCAGATCCGTTAATTGTGCCGTGTTGGTGGTGCCCGAAAACATGCTTGTTGGTGTGCGGGGAGGTGTGATACCAGAGTACTCCGAGGACCCGAGACTTGCTGAGCCAGGTCGACCTCCTTGGGAAACATCAATGAATGATTTGGCAATGTTGAAGGTTCCTCCACCACCACTGAGACGACTTCGTAGGGCGGAAAGTCTTGACTGTGAGGATTTGCCACTTTGTTCAGATGCTTGTTCAGATGGGGCGCGTGCTGATGCTCGATAGCTGTTTCTTCTGCCAAACCAACTCTTGCGACGATTGGTTGGTGCTGCCGCTCCATAAGTACCATATGCGTTAACTCTTCTCTCCTCTTCGAGTCTGTTGTAGGTCATGTTGCTCTTGCAAGATTCATAAAGTGCTTGATAATAACGGATACATGCACTAGGTGTGAGCATATGGTAACGAATGGTATGTCCTTGGATCTTGAGAGTGGACTCGGACATTAGTGGTGATCGAACGTGGATATCAATCGTATGTCTTGATAAGACCACGTTTGGTGTAAGCTCTTGTGCTATGAGAGGAAGTGGAAGTTCCGCTTCAAAATTGTCGCTATCAATTCGCTCTCCGTCAGATCCAGAAGAGGAGTGAGATTCATCTAGTTTGTATGCACGAAGCCATCCAGGCCCAACAACAACAGAGACGGGTCCAGGATGGATATCAATCCACTGACCTTTATCATTCCAGTATGACAGGTTCATCACTACATGTTTGACCATCTGCTCTGGTGGGCATTGTACAGGCGTACTTCGGTAAGGACCCTGAGAAGCTGAGTTGGATGGGGCGAGTGTAGAGCTCGAGGGCGGAAAATTGGCGTTTGGAAGGCTGTAGATGGATCCAGATGGTGACACTTTTCTTGCGTATAATGGTATAGCGTCAGGGATCTCATCATCGTCAATCTCATCGTCTGAAGAGGAGTCCGAGTACGAGCCACTATCTTCTGAACTGGAATATTCGGAGGACGACGTATCCTCTGAAGGCTGGTATTCATGCTTCAACGGGGAGGAAGTTCGTCGGTTGTTCGAGCGTGGTACCGGAGCCTCCATACTGGGTGTTTTCTTGTGCAGACTTGGGGTTGTTGGCACTTTATGGACTGGAGGTGGAGGAGGAGCCTCATCGCGACTTGACGTGCTTGAAATGCTGCTGTGTTGCGAGCCCGCTGATTTCGGTCTTACGGGTTCTCTCATAGGAACCATCGCCATCGCCTTGACGAGTTCTGGATTCGATGAAGTACTAGAAGAACGAGATTTGGGCATTTTGTGGTTCAGTTCTCTTGGTCCGAACCTATCCAGATTTTTGGTAGCTGCCGTTGCTGCATGCTTCTCATCCTCCTTAGATTGCGTAGGAGTAGAATGGTTGGAAAGTGATTCGCTGTCACGATCACGGATAGGGGTAGTTGGTTGAGATTTGCTTCGTTCATGATATCTTGATGCGTTAGATCGTTTTGGAGTCACAAGGGTTCCTGCTTTGTTCATTGCGTCGTTGAGATCTTTGACGGATTCGCTGATGACGGATTCCTCAGCGATTGATTCTGGGATCGTTCCAATAGACGATGTAGTCCTGTGAGTTGGATATCGTCGAAGCTCCTTTGGGCTTGTACTTTCTTCCGCTTCTCGTCTTATTCTCTCTCCGATGGGCACCTGAACCTCATCTATGCCGAGACCCCCTGCCATGAAGAACTCGCTCTTCTCCTTATAACCGGGAAGATTGACTACTAAAGAATCGAGCTCAATTGTGTTATCCACAATGGTTTCCGTGTGAGGCGGCATCGGGTATGTACCGAGAAGTTCAACCCATTCGCTTGCAGCCTCAGCATCTCCAGAATCTAGTAGCATCACTTCGCTCCATTCCATGGGCCCTTGGGTGCCTCTGATCATGATGACAACCTGACCCTGATTTTCGCCCAAACGAGCTGAAATAAGACCTTTGGCTATAGGCGGAAAGAGGAGATAGCGCCTCAGATCGTCCATTTCGCAGATGAGAACATCTCCCTCATCATTAGGCTTATCACGCAAAATCAGTTCGATCCTACAATCTAGACGCTGGCCGCTTGAATGCTGTAAATCCAAGTAGAAAACATCTCTGGCACAAACTTGTCTTGTACGGTCAATCTTTACACCTTCCACCAAGTCCAACGTTCTGGGATCTCGGGCTCGCGTAGGATCTGTATTATTTGCATTTTCGTCTTCAATCCTCGCGCTTTCTTCTTGGTATCGGCGGCGAACAGTCTCGTTCAGAGCTTGGTACTTTTCTTCTAATAACTTACTTTTCTCTGATGCTATTACCTTATTCAATCCCTATTTGCATGTTAGTCTTCATCTGGTACTCTCTTCTCGAAAATTGTTTTTCACCTTCGTAGTTCGTGCAAGAAGCTTCACACGGACCAAGGGCCTCTTCAGGAAATAAGCGACATCAGCTCGTTCTCCATTGGCTGCAACTGCATCACCATTCTTGTCTCGTGCAATACCATCTATTGCGAGCTTTTGGTCAGTTTTGGCTTTGCTGGGCTCCAAATTGACCACCACATCCTGAAATCCAGCACGCCATGCCACTAGGTAATCTTCATAGGTTTTGTGTGCTCTTTGTGCCCATGTTATGAATGCATCAGCATCAACAAGGGGAATCTGTTTGTGTAGGCTCCTTAATCGTTCAAGGGCAATCCCCATGTCAACAATAGGCTTGGTTATTGCGGGATCGCATGATGCATCATGGTTGGGATTGAACAGCCCCGCGGCAATGGCAGATTCGGATTTTGACAAAACGCAAGTCAGCAGAACCGGGATCACTCCATCCACAAGTGTCTTAAGCTCCATTGCGTACTTCACTTCGTCGTTGCCAAGTTGCTTCATGTGATCCTTTAAAGTCGCTGTTTCTAAGCGATTTCTGTTCGAGCGAATACTTCGCATCGACTTCACACTACTTCCCCGTGCAGGTTGAACGACATCTGGCAGCGATAGTACAGATACCAGATCAGAGTGTTTTGTCAAGCGCCGTTTCAAGCCTGATTTATTGCCCTTTTGGCTATTTCGTGATAGGCCTGAGGCTGTTGGCACAGTCGTAGCTGTGAGTTGAGTAACTGTAGTTTGTGATAATTCTGACAGCAAGGATGTTCCCGTTGCTGAGGATGATGTGCTAAATGTTTCGACTGAAGCAATAGTTGATAGTCGATGTCCGCCATTGACTGGAGACATTTTTTTCTTAGGCGCAAGATTCTTTTCCCTGTGAGGTACCTCGTACTTCTTCTTTTCCGGTTCATCATGGTGGTGTTTTTCGAGCGCTCGTGGGGTTGCTTTGCGTGGTGTATCGTTGATAGATGAGTTGTCATCTCCAAAGTCACGACTTATTCTGTGATCTCGTGGACTCGCTTTGCGTGGTGTGTCATTAATAGAGGAAGCATCATCTCCAAAATCACGGCTTATTCTATGATCTATAGGGCGCGGACTAGAGTTGATATCCCGTTCCCGTAGTCCAATAATTTCAACAAATGGGTTGGACATGCTTCTCGGGCGTGACGTAGTGGATTCGCCTCGAAAAGCATCCATAAGAACATCCTTTAGAGGTAGCTTTTTAGCTATTTTAGGTGAAGAGGCATTGCGAGTTGCCCCAGTTCGTTTGAGACTACCAGGCGACATGGGGGGAGGGGTAGTCATGCTAGGAAGAGCCTCACGGGATTTTCGGACTTCCAAAGGAGCTTTGTTTTCAGGCAGTTCAGGGGTGCTTCGCTCGTGTCGTTTGGGTTTGTTCTCGCTTCGTTCGCGTTCAGCAGTCAGGGCCTTTTCTAACTGGTCGTCCTTCTTGTAGCTTGGTTTTCTCGAATTCGAAGGTTCTGTTTCTGGGACGTCAAGTATAGAAGCGGGTGGTGTTGGTTTATCCACAAATGGATCTGATGTTCCCTTGAGCCAGGATTCAATACTTGGTGGGTGATTTGTTCCACCCCGAGGTGGCTCAGCGGTGTCGTGAGCCAATTTCATGCCTTCATTGAAGACTTTCTTCAAAACTTTAGGTACTCCTGCAAAACTTGGGTTTCGCTTAGGCGGAGGTCTCTTGACCGTGTTACCAGCTTCAGCGCCTAGAGGTAGGTCAAGAGTACTGAAAGCAGAATTTCCAAAAGGAACATCTGCAAGAGATTCTGGAGGAGTCTGGGCCTTTTGCTTGCGGCGTTTGCGACCCTCAGGTGGGCTCGGTGTCATCGTCGAAAATTTGTCATCGTCATCAAGTTCATCCTTTTGCGTTGGAGTTTGAGAGCTGGTCTTCCGTGCACTGCCAGCATCCGAGGGAACTCTCAATTGCTTTTCACTCTTCTTCCTAGGCGTAAGGAGATCCTTAACGTCGCTATTGTCATTCTGCATCTTGCTCTCCTTCTTCCGAATAGGTTTAATCCTGATGCCATCATCGACTGGTCCATCCTTGGAACGACCTGCCCGTTTTTCCTCTTCTTCTTTGTGATCTACCAGCTTGGTCCGAGGTATTTCCTCTTTAACATCGGACTTTCGAGTTTTGGGGAGAGAGCTAGACATGGAGGTACGAGGTCCATCCTCCCTTTCGCTGTCATGAAGCGCATCTCTAGACTTTGATTTCTTCTCCAGTGGCGTTACCCGGATCCCATCATCTACCAAGCTGCTTCCCCCAGGTTTCACTCTAATTCCATCGTCGAATGAATGCGCCGGTGACGGTTTTATGCGAATGCCATCATCTGGGGTTCCTGGCCTCGAGGATTCTGATCGTGTCTTCTCCAATAGGTCATGCTTGGAAACCTTTCGACTCCGTGGCTTCTCTTTGGGTTTGCTTGCGGCCTCCGCATCCGCCTCTGTCCTCTTCACCCAATCTGATATCTTCTTTTCTAGGGGAGGATTCGTCGCTGTTGCCTGTAGAAAGTTCTTGGGGATTGCCGAGGTTTTCGGGGGTGTCTTTTTCTTGTTCTTCATCCACTGCGAATCACTTATAACTCTCTTTTTCGGGGCTTCATTGGCTGGATGAGAAACGCTACTCCTCCCTCTAATATGACCCCTCTTATCCCCCCGAAATTTAATCCTCAGCCGTGCCTCTTCGTCGACACTCCCATCATCCTCGTTTTCCCATCCTCCGAGATCATCTGGTAGACTCGCAACATCTGCCAGAGGATCAATGACTATTGCTGCCGCGCTCGTCTTCTGCCAATTCTTGACTCGATCATTGGTTCCTGCCGGGGGCTGTACTTTTCCCACCAGATCTGCTCGCATATCGGCCTTCAAGACATGGACACTTTTGCTTCTTACCCTCGCAGGACTTGGTCTTCCCAGCAGAAAGTCCGCTAGCAATGTTGGCTCAGCCTTTTTCGCTCCACCAGTTCTTGCGCGTGCAGGAGCAGAGGTGGGCGTCTTCGTTTTATTCTGTGTAGCGGCCTTTCGTGCGGGTGTACTGGTATTATTGGAGGGTTTGGCATTGCCATTGGGAGGACGTTTGACAGCGGTAGAACCACGTCGCGGGGTATTATTTGCAGGCGTTGGTGTTGTGGTCGTGGGTTTCTCTGACGAGGATGGAAAAGTTTCGCTGTCATTGTCGTTTGGGGTCTCGGCTTTGATAGGGGCCATGGTCTATGAAGCGAATACATTCCATCGATTAGCAGGTGCAAGTTGGGAGTCTCTGGAATGTGATGTGCTGTGCAGGTGCGACTGGAAGCTATCTCAGAAACATGTGTTGTCGCTGAGGTCCCAGCGAATGAGAATGGGATGATCAAGCTAAGCTTACTTACAGGTACCACAACCGTGGAGACCACAGCAAAAAATTCTCAGTCTCAGTCTCAATGACCAAGATCCTCTCTCTTTCCGCCAGCGAAAAACAGCTGGGTTGATTTGAGGGACATGAGGTTATTCTGAGAATGGCAAATATATGGTTTGCACAAGTACGACGGGATCTGCAGCGTCTTGGTGAAGAAGACCAATTTGTTGGATGGGGTGGTCGCTGCACTGGGATGAGCTTAGGCGTTGGAACAGCAACGGACCACACACTGCACCCACAACCCAGCTAAGGAAAAGAAGCTTGGGCTTGTTTCACTTATTGTATCTTGTCTTTGACCAACAAAAACAACAATAAAGACAATAGAAAGGTCTTCAAGTTGAAGAAAAACTGCTTGGTGTTGTCACTTTAAAGCAGGTTTCCGATGTGTGAGCAAGTAACCATGTACACCTCATTGAAAACAACGTTATACCAAAAAGACTGGTGTAATAATAATGAGTATACTATATATACATATATTTTGGGAAAGTTGATTTTTGTGCCTCTTCTATAACACAATTGATTTGGTTGTCCCAGGTATTCCAGTACAATATCCACGTACCCGAAGCTTTGTTTACTTTACATCGTAAGATCTTTGCTACGTAAGACTTACTGCCTCCACTCTTGGTTTGTTTATTATTCGCATAAACCTCATCCTCAGCGCAGCTCATCCCAGGCACCACCACTCGCTACCAGATTTTTCCCTGTAGGATTATTGGATCGAAGGAATATCGTGGCGGATCAGCTGTCCTTGATTGGACGACATCTTGGCCATGGAGACAATCTACTTGTAAGACTTACCATTACTTTTTCTCGAGATCAGCAGTATCACGCAAACAATCAACAACACCACGAAAAGAATATAACCTCGATCCACCCGGTTTCATTTTGCATCACGAACGTCGGAGACCGTTATTCGAGGGTTGTTGTCATACTAGAGAAGATTTGGCTGTTGAGAAAAAAATCCAAGACACACACGATCTGATGAGTTGGCACTTAGCGTAGAATAGGGGTCGATACGGTGAAAAACTTGGAACTATGACAAAAATTCGAATCAACCAGTGCTTCATTTCCATGGAAACGATTCATTTTTTGGAGAGTGGATAATTTGCCCTATTAGTCTTCGAGCACAATTCGGTTCACTGCCGCTCTCGTGTCTGTCTCGTGGTTTTGAGGTGTTAGTAGCACAGACTGCCCGCTTGCATCCTGACAGCATTCAAGGTGGAGCAACTACTACGGACAGCAGTCTATGTCGTTTTAATTTTTCTGCCTCTATCCGCATTTGCGACGTATGATGAAATTCTCAATGAAATTGGATTGTGCGATTTTTAGTCAGTTTGGGCATCTGATTTTGAAAGAATCACCCCGCTGTAATCTTACCTCCATTTTTACATTGTGACAATGCTCCGCGTATACCTTAACAAAAGATACAGGATTTCAGTATCCTGAAATATGTGTATACTTAA
Source organism: Hymenoscyphus occultus (assembly GCA_900536445.1). Lineage (NCBI taxonomy): Eukaryota > Fungi > Ascomycota > Leotiomycetes > Helotiales > Helotiaceae > Hymenoscyphus > Hymenoscyphus occultus. The sequence continues at coordinate 18,540 of UNPT01000088.1, forward strand.
CTTAATGAGGCGAGATTGCTTAGGATAATCTTGACTCGACTTGGGTGTTCGCAGAGCCTTGACGAAGATTCTTTTATATCATTACTGCCCTCTATGAGGTATAGACAAATGCACAATGGATTTATCTTGCAGGAGATATTAATTACGAGCCCAGCAGAATGAGTTTGCTTGTGTGGGATTTTGTCAAAGTATAATCCAGACGGAAAAGCTACGAAAACTTTGTCGTACAAGTATCCTCTTAATGCTCTATACATTTTAGAGGATCTCCACATATTCCGCTCAGTATCACAATATTATCCTTTCCACTTCCCAACCCCCATCCTTTCTACCAAACCTAAAAAGTACCCTCAAAATCCCTCGCTTCCTCGGCGCCTAAACACCCGCCTTGTGTTCCGCTCCATCCGCACGTTGCTGTACTACCATAGTACCATACCAATGGAACTCTGCAGATGAGGTACGTGATGTGTTGTGTCCTACAGTATGGTACAACATTCATGCATCTCTCCTCTGACGTCTCCTTATGCTTGCATCAGTTTTCTGGAAAGTTCCTTAATTGGGGGTGGCTGAGTGAGTATGGTGTTTGTGTTGTACTGTTGTAGGTAGTTGTTTTGTACGTAGACATGATGAGTATGTTATACTGGAAATGTTTGAACAAAAGGGATGATTGGCTGGGCGACTCAGTGAGTGAGACTTATTGTATTCAGTTGAACCACGGGGATGGGGTAATTCACATTGGTAATATCTGGATTGCTGGTACTGATTCTAGTTGAAGCGTACGTAGAGAGACACATAGAAATATCGTTTTGAACCAATGACTTAAAAACAGCGTCGCAATCTAATTTTAGAGATAGAAACAACAGTATATTGAGTTGAGGGGTTTTCTTCCTAAAGTAGAGAAGTTCAAACACGTTTTCATACTATAATGGGAATGGGGATACGGAAATACAACCAAATTCAAGGGTGATCAGTTTGAAGCATGGCGAGATGGCCTCAAAGTATGAGTATATGTGTGAACTTTGGTCGTACTGTAAAACAATAATAGCGGGATTTGTAACGCCACTCTCAGATGTGCGGGCGTAATGAGGAGGATTTCTTCCGCTGCTAGCTCTCCACAGATCAAGAAATGAAATTCGTAACCTTCTCTAGGAGAGAGAATCTGCGAGTGGGGGTGACGACAGGACTTTCGTCTTGAGCTGTTTCTTTTTCCCATAAACAGCTCGTCAAGGTGTAAGCGAGGCTTGTACGGATCCCCCTGTGGCTATGGAAAGCAAGCAAGAGTTTGATAAAGGGACAGAGTTTGACCTAGGTACCAATATCGGATATTATTTCAGACGGAAGGCAAGATTTGAGAGTTTTGGGACAAGTAATGGAATACAAAGCATGAGCTTTCATGAAACAAACCACGTCTTCATTTGACGCAGCTGAATTACAGAACCTGTTCATTCCGACGGAATTTGTGGACTTTTTAGTGAACATTCAATTTACAGTGACTACTGGCATGATTAAATCCAGTACTGATAGGCCATACTAAAGTGGCGTCCATATGAGAGCTTGGCAAGGATAACGTAGCTAGGTAAGGCTCAGAGAACATCTAATTAACCTTTGGATTAGACGTCATCGCATCTTTCAAACCTTAAACCCTGGACGACGAGTAATTGGGTATGTATTACAGACTTTATGGCTTGATTCTCGAATAGAGGCTGTATGTGGAAGCCTTTAAGCCTTAAGTGTTCTGCTTCTCTTTTCACTGCTTTGAAAATCTTGCATGTACAACGGAAAAGAGCGGGGGCATGTAAATTATACGAATATTAAATGAAATAAGGGCACGAAGTATTCCTGCCGAGATTTACGGTGCCGGAAACTAGGTAAAACTAGCAATCTTTGGATTGAGCTTTCTCCTTGGGGATAAGCTGCTAAGGTAAATACCTCTGACCCTTCTTTGAGTGCTTCAAGCGGCTTTGCTTTCATGAAATTGGAAGGAATCGTTATTTGCTGGACAGGACTTTGTTTCGTAACACAAGTTCCCAGCTGTGTTTGCCTTGGATGCTAATTTTACGTATGATTTCGACCTAGAAACTATGTCAAAGTTGAGGAAGGGAGAGGAAGTTCCTTTGAAGTATGTCATGAGGGCTGAGAAATGTTTTTTCTGAGATAAAGACGGGCTCGAGTATTTTTGATATATTCTGGATCTTATACCGCGTAGGCGGTCCAAAAAACCACAACTTCCTCAACAAAAGAGGCGTGATGCTGCTGATACATACCACTAAACAATTTATAAAATAGTTGACTGCGAGGTCCTTACATCCTACCCTAGTAGCCATGAATTCTAAAGTGTCTAGCCCTGACTTAAATATGGAAGTGTGGCGAATGAAGAAAACTCATCTGTTGTTTCTCTTCATCCTTTCAACTACTTCTTGACCGTCGTGCCTTCCCATTTAGATTCGGGCCCTGTTCTCTCCACATTAGCGTGACAAGATCAAGGTAGGTTGAGGCAAAGCAAGAGTGTAAGGGAAGGAGCGAAGTCGACCTTGACCATTCCAGATTTGAGGTGGGCCAAGGTCAGGTTAGATCTTTCCTGTGGGAGCTCCACGGCGGTTCCTTCTCGACCTTGATATCGCTCATCGACAGGACTAAATCAGGTAAGGGTGAGATGACTTGAGAGCAGAACTTATCTCCGAATGTGCCCATGTACACAATTCAACCACACACAGCCAGTCGAGTTGACCAACGTAATGCTTTCCTTTGAAAATGAACCGTATCCAAAAGAGGCACAGGCAACCATGTTGAGCTCGAAGAAAGCAGAAGAACAACATCTAGCCGAGGTGGAGATAAAAGTTACATTTCCAAACGTTCAAGTGCCCCAGAAAGACAGGTAGTAATGAAGTGCATTTATCGTTACTCATTCCTCATTATCATTAGCTATCTATGTTCTATCTAAAAAATTTGTTTTCGCTCTCAACCTCAATTATCCAGTCCCAGCCCAGCCCCCCATTCCTCAGCAAAAGTCCAAAACGCAAACTTCCAACAAAATCAACCACCCATGAACTTTTCAATCCAAATTCTTGAAAGAGTAACAGCAAATCCGCAACCAACGGGTATCTATTCAAAAGACATCATCAAAACAAACAACCCGACTCCAAAGGTTCAAACCTTTCTCCTCTTTTTACAAGATGCCGTTGACCCATTAACGATCATCGGCGTCGCACTCCCTACATCCCTCTTGATAGACTTCTCCAGCTTCTCATTATCCTCACTGAGGTCCAAGGCCCCACCCACATCCACCCTATTTCTGGGGGTGGAGCTCAAGTCAGATGTTATTTTCACAGCATCGTTGCCACTCTGTCTTTTGTAGAAATTTTGACGGGGAGGGTCTGGTTTCGCAAAAGAGACTTGTAGGATTCGGTTCGAGTATTGAAGGCCGTTCAGCGCATCAATGGCATATTGAGCGGCGGCTTGATCGCTGAATGTGATGAAGGCATGAACCCTGCTTGCTTCTCGACAGCTTCGTGGAATTTCGATGGATTGTGGAGTTCCGCATTGATGTGGTAGAACGCAGTAGAGAAGCCGTTGAAGGAAGGCCTCGTCAGTTCCGGCAGGGAGTTTTTTGATGACGACTTTTTGTGGCAATGCTTCGGATTGGAGACTTGGAGGAGACCAGGAGTAGTACATGGTTGCCGGAGTAGGAGGGCAGAGTGGGTAGTAGATTGCTGTAGGCGTGGGTGGACAGTGAGGATAGGTTGGCCCCAGAGGTATATAAGATATCACGGGCTGAGTGGGGGAGACGGGTGTCATGAAAGGAGATTGTTCGGGTGTATAGTAGTAAGGATCGCTGGCAAAGGTTCCTGGGGGCGTATGTTGAGGAAAGTAGGATTTAAAGAGACTGAATAGATCAGTCTCAGTAGATGGGAAGGTCTTTGTAACCTTTGGCGAGGTTTCTGTTTTTGCCTTTATGTGATTTGATGCTCGACATTTCTGAGTTTTTGAGGGTGGAGAACCGATTGAGCGAAGCATGGTTCTCTCAGTTTCATTGCGTCCATCCGCGAGGAGAGCATGTCCATTTAAGACTCCCCCATCCAAATGTTCTAAAGTCCTTCATCAGCGACATAAGACCCCATGTTGTGTAGTGATCATCACATACCGAGTGCCTTCTTGAAACTTTTCTTGTCCTTCACTCGAACCCAGCCGTTCGTTAGTCCTTTGTACACAACAACATGATCGACGTTGATCTTAGAGCCACCAGGAAGGTGTCTTGCAAAGTCTTTCAATTCTTGCCAGGAGCAGTTCCAAGGCAATCCCGCAACGATTATATAGTAAACACCTGTGCTGTCTCCTGGTTCTGCAAAGACGGGATATTCCGGCTCGGGTGCCATGATGAAATCTGAAAGAAATAAGAAAATGCTAATGAGTCGTTGTATGTTGGATGTTGGATATAGCAAGAGGCGGCTGGTAAAAACAGAATGTTGGTCTGGACACTACATCAATATCACTTGTAAAGAGGTAGCCGTTACACTACTTATAAAATGCCCTGTCAAATTGTTTGTGTAGCAACGGAGGCCTCTCCTTCAATGTGGGTCAGTAGAGCTAGGCAGACTATCGACTTGGTCTACGGGAGGGCTATCACTTGCATAGCGCCCATTGCCCAGGTTACACAAGGGGTGACTTGTGGGTTTACTGCAGCTAAGCCTTCAAATCAGATCATTGCGATTATCAAGGTCGATGGACGGATATGCCGTCCGTCCTAGCGTATCGATGAGCAAAGCCCGCTCGAAGTGAAGATCTCGAGGGAAGTAGTGACTTGTCAAAATGTCTCAGACCTCGGCTGACGCTTGTAGCTGCGGCTCGAGGAGTCGAGAGGTTCCAGATTGTTTGTTCCCCCATGAATGTATAGAACATGGCGTCTTCAGACGACTCGACAAACACCGAAACCGGGTTTTTGGAATGCTGAGAGCGAGTCGAGTCTTGGATACATAATCATTGGAACACCATGAGAAAGCAATGCAACCCTCGAAATAACGGATGCAACGGATGTGCTTCCAGACTCAAAGACTCGAGCGAGAAAATATGAGCATACAAGGAGAGGCCCTTGTGTGACATGATATCGTCTTTGCTTGTTTTGATAACGGTATAAAATCAGGTTGATCCGGGGGAGATTTGCAGCTGCATCAATGCCTCAAAAAGGAAGAATCTGCCCTGGTTTTGAGCTAAAAGAAACGACTATGGGTCCGAATAAGACATGGGGAAAGCCGCGATGCACTTTTCAAAAGCGGGGAGATCTTCGATAAGCCCCAGATACCACTCATCGAGGTCTTGACAAGGGGTTTGGCGACTGTTCACCCGTTCAGCATGCATTTGTGTGTTTGTGATGGTATGGAAAAGATGAATTCGGTTGTTTGCTCGTGCGACCATGCCCCGCCATGCGAGCCTCAATGTAACTCCACCGCAAGATCCCTACATGTACCTCCTCGAAGGCTGAAGCGGAATGTCGCAATGTCACCAGCAAAAGAATAAACGCACAGGGAAAAAATCGCGGGAAAATAGGGGTCAACAACCTCATGCCTGCCCTTAAAGCAAACATTTCCTGAAAAATGCCTCTGCATTGCGTTGGCCACCACGCTTGATTTGTGGGAAATCGCGCCTTCAGCTTAAACGAGCTTAAACGTACTTCTGTAAGGAGTCAGTATTGCAGATTGCCAAGGATGATCGAGAAACTCGGTTGCAATACTGCACTCGAAGTAAAGATCCCGACATATAAATAAGTTAATTGGCTTTCGGACCGAGAGTAGCAGCGAAACAGACGGGAGGAACTGGCATTAACATCTGTTCGGCTTGCCGGACTCTCACCGACCAATTTCACAGCAATTAATAAACAGGTTTTTGGGAATTGAGAAGCCACTTGTTGGAACTTGGAAGTCCTTAATAATGAGAAAGAACGAGAAAAAGAGAAGAAAGTGCCATCATTCAGAGTCCATACTCACAATCTGTTTGCACTTTTAGATGATGTATCGTATTCTGTGCTGTGTTTCCAGGGTCCTGGTTCGGATGCTGACCCGACTCAGGAAGTATACGAGTATCTTGTTGGCAGGATACATAAACACAGTCGTACTGGCAGGCAGCGACAGAGTTGCCTCGAGCTGAACTGATCCAGTGGGTTTTACCATATGCAATATGCTATGCGTGCAGCCGTTGAGACGACAGTTACATTGCAGTACGCGCTGCGCGAAGCCATTCCAAAAAGGAGGGTATTGGCCAAAAGAATTCGAATGGCGGAAACAAACGTGACCCAATCAATTACCCTTGACCTCCGAAGATTGATATACCACACCTTTCGCTCCTGGATGCTCTTGACTTCATTATTGTTGTTCACGATGGCGTATATGGTCGACACTGCTCTTGTGCATTCCTTATGCAAGGCACGAACATCGAGAGTATCCCAACATTTACCATTATGGACAGTGATCTTGAACAGAATGGAGAACATGAACTTGACGACAAATGGCTTATCGCTGAGAGGGACTGGATCGATCCCAGTCCCGAGGAAAGTTTTCTCGTTGTCGGAAAAGCCTACAACCTAATGTACCCCAGAAGGCTGTTCCCGGTCAAGTCACAGGAGGAGTTCGACCGTTTGTATGAGCTTTCAAACGAATTACGAATCCAGCTTGCGGAATGGGAGGAACTGGTCGTGCCGGTCATAGAGGCCAAAGCAGAATTGAAGCAGCTCGAGGCTGCAGCCCAACGACAGAAGGAGCTTCTGCAACGAGACCAAATCCGCAGAAGCGTAGAAACTCTGTAGGTTGCAATATCCATGTAAACGAATGCTAAGTTTTCTAGCTCAAGCGGCATTACGATAAAGCTTTACCAATATTATCGGAGCTCAAGGCAAGTCACAATGTATGTGTTCCAAATCCCAGCTTAGAAGAAACCAACACCTTTTCCAGGCCGCGATTTCTGAACTCAAGCGAAAGTACCAATTCAGCAACGAACTCGGTGCGAGGAACGAAAACAAAACCAACAATAAGACCGAAGCTGACGCGTCGCCACCACGAAAGAGAAGACGGCCGTTTTGATGGTAGCGATGTGGAGGAGTGCCTGTAGAAGTTGGCCATGGGCAGGGTCACTTGGGTGTCATGCGAGACGGACAATCGCCGTACTTGAGTACTCCTACCACAAATGCAAGCCCAGTTTTTTATCAATAATTTCGAGGCATCGAATGCATACAACACAACTCATCTCTCAATAAAACTGCTCTTCCATTCGAAGTGAATGAGAAGAAAGAAAAAAACGAGCCAGTCAATCACATGTGTCCGTCTGCTTCTATGTCAGAATCTCATCAGTACCAAGGCATACACGAAATCATGACTGCGGTTTCTACACAACTTCTCCTGCTACTTTCTGAAATATTTTCGAAATTCAAGGTTGAGTAGAAGTAATCTGCGCCAGTACGATTTCCTGCGCGATATCACCATCACAATCCAACGTTCAAATCCGCAACCCGGACCCCACTTCGAATATCTCCAAAGTGGCAAGTTTGGCTAGCTGTATTTTTTGAAACAAGAATTGGGAAACATCAAAAGCGCGCCAATCAAAGCACCCCTTCCCATTCTCATTGCAAAAATCGCACCATTTTCCCAATTCAATGAAAGAAGAGATGCATTGTAATTTTGATAGGCCCGTACTCCTTGCGTGTAAGGGAGATTTCATAGAGTATTACTCCGCAAACTCTTCAGTGTCGTGTTCCTGCCTTCGGTGCCCTTAAACTTTTCCATGTTAGATAAAAACAAATGGAAAAAGAGCGGTTTTTGCATGGATTTGTGACAATTTTCTTGAATAGAAAAAGGCAGGACAGAAACAAACGCATGCCACAACTCTCCGCCTAGGGAGCACATGTGAGGAACACAGGGTAAACAGACTACCTGACAACTTAATATTCAAACTTCAAACAGAACCACTTGCATGTTTAGACATCATTTTTCGATTTTCGCAGCACAACCTAATTGAAAGAAACCTGATAACGCCAAAGACCTTAAGTTACACTGCCGAGAGAGCAATAGACAAGACAACCATTCCTATCCTGACTTGCGAAATAAACTAATCCGCAACTGCAGGACTCGGAGCACATGGATATAGGACATCGTTCACCAAAAATGGCGTTCATCGTGGATTTGCATAGCCCCGGGAAATTGTTGTAGGGGGGATGATGATAAAAGAGGACGTCTATGAGACGGATCGGACGTAACGGGCTACGACAACACAGTGATCTCTCTCGAAAGGTTCTATGATGGTCCGTTAGAAAATGTACGTAGAAGGGGGTCAAATATGATAAGAAGTGGAAAATAGAAAGCCTGCATAAAATGCAGGGCCAGAGAAACTTACCAAGAGTCAACTGCTCCAAAGGCTTCATTCTTTCCTCTCTCATTTTCTGAACTTCTCTGGCGAAAACCTGCTCTGCTGGCGCAGTACTGTCGATACAGTTTGCCTTGATAGAAATAACAATACCTCCACCAACCTTCAAGAATAAATGGGCGTTCATTCCAACAATTCGAGCTTGATCTGGCTGTGCAACGTCTGCGAAAATAACATCGACCATAGATACCAACATTCTGTATCTCAATGGGTGTCTGGCGTCCTCGATGATTGGGATAACGTTTGTGCGGTGGGTTGCCATATTAATCAGATCACGACCAGAACGATGCGAAAACTCGACAGCGAAAACCGTACCAGTAGGTCCAACAATATCCGCGACGTGGGAAACAGAGGTTCCAGAAGCGGCACCGAGGTACAAGACTTTTGCGCCAGGCTTGATGAAAATTTCATCAAGACCTCCCAGAACACCTGCAGCCAACTTGCTTCGGAAAGGATTCCAGACTCGGTACTCGGTTTTGGTGACTTTTGGAGTGCCATCCTCGTTGGTTCCACCAGAGTTCTCAACACTGACGCGCTTCTCTCCGTAGACCGACTCGCCGGGGCAGAAGTTCTTGGTAACCAACATGTCTTCCTTTCCACGTGCGACGAAGATACCGGCGTGACGATGGGGTTCCTGCGCCAGTTAGACAATGCGATCGCAACGAATATCTTTTCGCGCAAACTTACAATTATGGTCTTTGCGCCTCCTTTTGCTCCTGCTCCTCCTCTGGGTCCTCCACGACCTCTTGGTGCTCCTCTGCCGCCTCCACGACCGCCTCTGCTATCACCTCGACCTCCTTACCCTCCGGTCAGCTACTTTTGTTTTCATAATAATTCAAGCCTGTTAGAGAGCCAAAGACCATGAAGCTATTCAGGACCTTCCAATCGCTATACAGAGCTAGGGGGAGTTGTAAAAACTGACCTCTTCCGCCACCTCTTGAGAATCCACCGCGGCCTCCACGATCACCTCCACCACCTCTGGAGAAACCTCCACGACCTCCGCGGTCACCACCGCCACGTCCTCCTCTAGGTGTGTATGCCATCTTTAAGTGTTAATTGACCTTTGGGAGAGAGTCTTCCCGATTGAATGCGGGGTGAAAATGGTGGTGATGATTTTGCTTTGCGATGAAGCTTGGAGTTCCAGGTTGAATTTTTTTTGCGGACTCAAAAGCTCGAGCATAAACTAATCGACCAATAATAGCGCAGATAACGCATGAAGCTAAAGCGCACGTGATGATAACCACCCCGATAAAGCGGCAGTGAATCAGATTTGTATTTACTTACTTCTATTATATCAGTCTTCCAAGAAATTTGGGATAGTTAATGCTAACAAGCTGAAGGTTAAGAAGAGTGGTATGCCCATGCCAAAATAGATAATTTCAAATTTGTTCCCAGATGTTGTATCAAGGTTATCGCTTCATAACGCCACTTTTACTGGCAGCTCGTGGTAGTAAATTTAGTACAAACAGTTTCCCTTTTTAGAAGACTTCGTTGTGAACGTCCAGAATTATGAAATTCGTCGAAGAAATCATCCGCTTCTGATCCGATTTACTCAAGAATATCCTGAGAGGCAAAAGACAGGTGAGGTAAAACACTTATTGACTAATCGCTTTCATGTCCACCTTCACCACCTTCACCACCTTCTAATTTCTTCCGCTCTTAACAAGATCTAAATGCAATTTTCTTTGAGAGAATTTCAATAGACTTTAGAAATGCCAACCTGATTGAATCCTGAGTAAGCGCCACTGCTTGCGCTATCTCTGAAGCCAAGAGGAAAGTAAACAAACCTGCACATTGCGACGTTTCCACCCGTTCAGGAAATAGCTATCAAATATGCTCCTTATGCGTGAAACCTTTAAGCAAAAAGAAGAGATATTCATGAGATTTATGGTTCAAGCAGTTTGGGTGGTCAGAAATACCAGTTAATGGAGATATTAAACGGGGCAGAAGTAGAAGCTTCAAGCCGAATTAGAAGGAGAGTAAAGATTAGTGAGCAGACGCAACTGATTAGAGCAAAGCCCAGACTGAGGAGGAGTTACCAAATTCAAGGGGAAGTAGACACAGCAACAATAGCTACTCCGTATATGAGTTATAAGGAATACGTTAATGTACTTCCAAGTTCATCTACGGCCATAGCCAGTTGAACCTTCACGTGAACAAGCGTGTCCCACTTTTCCAAGGTTGGGGACATTTTCCCACAACTTCATCGACGTTCAACGCCAAATTGTATACGAAACCCCGAGGATCGTGAGCCTCACAGCAATTGTTTGTCATCTTGAGTATGCGCTTTGTTTTCTCTTCGAGCTCTCTTTGAGTGCCGGATGTGCTATGTGTGTCAAGTCATTGTCCTCGGAGACTTTCACTCATACCCCATGGCGGTGTCTTGTTGAGCTCATATGTCGGCTGTCATGGCATTAAGGATCTTCAGCACCTCGACTCAAAACAGCAAATCTCTGTTGTTGTTCAGCCCAAAACAGAGAGACGACGTACACGGCTTGTGCTGTTGCCGAGCTACCGTGTGGTGATTGACGTGGTGCACAATACTGTGATGGGGAATCGAACGGCTGAATCTTGGGCCGACCCCAGTCTCCACCATCTGAGAGCCGCATTCTTCCTCCCCTTATGGTCTCAAAGTCAACTGCACCCGATTGATTCAACCCAAGAATCAGGCCAAGAATCACAGCAGATGATTCTGGGCGAAAAACTCCTCTTCTTTCGACCCCTGGCCAGGCTCTGATACGGAGATATTTTGAAACCCATCCGATCTTATCCTGGCATTTGTCTTCTAATTGATAGGGCCCGTTTTACTTAACGCCGTCAGATATGAACATCATGGGATGGATACACGGATTTTTTCATCATGAAGCATACTCTTATCGCTAGCTACAACAGCTTCTATCACAGGCGAATACTTTAATTCGGAATCTTTCAGCGCTTTTTTGTTTTCTCCATTGCTTCTTCCAAGTTGTTTTTCACTTTGGAAGTTGAAGCAGCTGCACATCAGCTAATTCGATGTGCAGGAAACCCTGATGACCATTGTGTCAATCCATGTGGGGAAAGAAGAGAATATCCCGAACTTTCTCTTTGCGTCCAGGAGTATTGTCCACATACTGCTGACATTGGCTGAAGCGTTGCGTAAGTGGGCACAGCTTCGTCGATTAAACTGGATGGGTTTTGCGTTGGTGTCAACCGAATTTCTTTTCGACAGGGGAATTACCCCACCAAGTAGTGCACCTCACAAACCCCACAACCTGACAATTGGCCATGCTAAGTGTTTATTACTTTGACAGTTTGCTATTATTTTTGTCTGTGCACCCCTGGATATCAGATGCGTCGGGAGACTTGATGCCGGTACTTACGACCTCGCCCAGCCACAAGTTATCCACTAAACTGCTGCTCTCACGGGAGTCGGGACTTTGAAAAGGTTTGGATTGCATTAAGGTTGGAAAATCGAGGTGGTCTTCACAGGGGGTTATGAGTCTAATTCGATTAAACTCATACTTCGTATGCTCAATGACTGGGATAGGTTGTGAGCGGAAAACCTTGGTTCCGAACGCAGCGGACCCAGCTCTTGACGATACCCTCATGGTAGAGCAAGTAGTATAATATGTCGAGAATCTCCTATTCTTGGTATTCTTTACTCATCGCTATTTTCATCTACCCAACCATCTTCCTCATTCTTTCTACCGAGCGCCCTAGTGGCCGCCACAGTTTCCGTTCATAAACACTCCTTTAATTTTTATATTCTTCTTTCATCAATCAATCGTCTACTAACTTATCCTCTTCATCAAGTCAACAAATCCATTATGCTTTTCTCTACGCTGTCTCTGTCAGTGCTGGGCTTTGCTTCTACTGCTTTTTCTGGTTAGTCGATTTATGGAAACTACTGAATATCAACTTATTGACGTTTGCCTTCCAGCTCCTACCTCAGCGTCCAAAGGAGATGCTCCAGTGGAGGAACGTTCTACTTGGGCACCACGAAAACGTGAGACTGTAATCTCAGTCAGTCAACAACAACAGACAGAACTCATTCTCCAATTCAACAATGCCAACGGTCTCTCGAATAACAACAACCTTTTCCAGAACAACCTTAACTCGTTCGCTCAAAACACAGTCATCGTTATTAACCAAAATCCAAATCAGAGATTAAATCAACAGCAACTATTGCAAGAACAGCAGCTCACTCAACTCCTCCAAGAGCAGCTTTTCTTTCGACAGGTCCAGTCTTTAATGTGCGACAACGTCCGAAGGAATCACTTCAACGCCCAAAATACCTTGACTGGCCAAAATGTAAATACCGTCATAGTCATTCTCCAAGAAGTCATCGACAACCGACCAGGAATCAATCAAAGACGTCTTGTTACTAGACAAATCGACAGCGGCATTGCATCAGACCAACAAAACGTTGTGATTCTACAAGAGAATCTGCCAATCGTCATCAATGGCCAGTCTCTCTTCCAAAATGGTCAATTTGTTGGAAACAATATTAACAATTTGGCCAACCTGGGCAACTCAAACAACGTCAACAAAAGCGCCATCCTCAGCGATTCTACAGCTCCTGATGCTCCTCCCAAATTGTTGCCTCGCCGATCAATCCCAGTTCAAGATTACCAACCAAGTATCCTCAGCGCCTTTCAGTCAAAAAACAACCTCATACCCGCTGGTGTCGTACAGCCACAACTCAGCTTCGGCATCCTATCGCAGGACCCAGCAGCCATTGTTCTCCAAAACCAACAATTGTTCGTTGCCCGATAGATGGAGGTGATTTGGGTGGTCGTGAATGGATTTTGTTGAACACACGAGAAAATCAAAGAAACGAGGCATGTAATATATATAACGTATAATGATAACAGATTGAGAGGTGGTTGTGGATAGGGAGATAGATATCCTGGAGTGGGTGGATGAAATTGTGGAAGAGAGAAATACCCATTGTCGACGGCAGAGCCGCGGCATGAGGACCATGTTACCTAAAGAGGGAGTTTGGTCGGGTTTGATGTGTGGCATTTTTTATCTCTTTCAATTTATAGCCAGGAAATTTACAGACATGATTTGATACCCATTCCAAGTATTTTCTATTATATCTCTAGCTTCCTTTTTTCACTTTCTCTGCATACCAATTTTTCTATATATCAAAATTTCCATTTCCTCCCCAACTTCTCTCCACCTATGCACAAAACTTGACATCCGTCACTGTCGCACTAACCACGCTTTCATCCCATCGAGGTCACGGTCAGGATTAACTTCCAGGATCGTCCTCGGTTACTCCCTCACGCATGAAGCGGGGAAGGCTATCAGATGGGTCGTTCGTCTCAGAATTGAATTTTCTGTCCCCTGGCGGCAGGGTCGAGCTTTAAGCGGTGGTCTGAGCATCTGTCTGCACGACGGCATTCGAGTTGGACCTGCCAGGGTATTCTGCAGTAGATTAAGCGAGCGAGTTCTTGACGTCGATGTCTTTGCGGACTCGAGACTGGGTAGGCTAGTGGTATAATAGACGCTGTACCGATAATTCGTTGTTTGTGGTACGGGACGGTTTAAGATGTGCGACGTGCAACTCCAACCCCGCATCTTCTCTTTTTCTGTTCCTGTCAGCTTTACTTTATGCGCTTTTCGTCACTTTGAAGGGGAGTGTTGTTATGTGGTGAGCTTGATTAGGTGGGTTCGATATCAGGACTTTGTGGAAAGAGTTCGTCTTTAGTGAGATGATTGGAGCTTTTAGTGCGTCCCAGGCGAGAAGGTAGATTTGCCTGAGAAGCTGGGGTTGATACGGATGGACGAGGGACTTGGGGTGTGAATTGTATGATTCGATATTTCTTTGGTTTCTTTGGGATCTGAGAGAGTGACTTTGAGTGAACTTGAGGATTCTCGGCTTTATTGAGTCATTGGAATCATCATGAGTTGGGAAAGTGGGTTGGAGGTTTAGTGTCTTCCAACCGTTTTTTTCTCTGTACACGTGCCTCTTCAATAGTCTTATTCATTCTCAAGACTAGGTCACCATGGTTATGCTGGTCATAGTTTAGAATACCTACACAAACCCGGTTTCCTAAAAGTTTAGGTTCAACGACTTGAAAGGGGCTAGAAGAACAATTCCGCTACTTTCAATATATCGACGCTACTTTAGCAGAGTGGGTTCTTTCTGTACACGTGCTTCGTGATTTTATGGAGGGGACAACACATCGGGTCGTTTAGTGGAGGAATGGTGGGTGTTTTAGCCGCTGTGGCCAGTGTTTGTTGGATATTGACGACATTGACGACGTGTTGACTTTGTAGCTGGGAGGTTTCTACGCGCTCTTCGCACTCAGCAGTTGAGTCACGCACTTTATAGTACTCGGTCAAGTAAAGTTCTAAAATTGTCGGTTTTGTGCTACCCCGCACCGCACCGCACCGCACCGCGTTCCACCAGAGTTGCTTGAATTGAGTAAGGCTGGGAGAGGCAGCATGCTTCCTGACGTAAAGACGGCTTCTCGGTGTGGTGTACGACTTTATACTAAAAAGAGAAAGGGGGGTGTTTCCAAATTCCTTCCAGAACGTCTGCTACTGCAAGTCGGCCATCGCCGGCTTGCCTCCAAGGTTTCGCAAGCGAACATCTTGCCTCATTGAGCGAAATGCATCACGTGTTTGAGGATCCGAGGAGGATTTCGGGGTCTCCGCATTGGAGAAACGTTTACCCCATTGGCTTCTCCACGAATGCTAAGATCGCTGGAGTGCTGGAGCTGCCTGGAGCGAACAAACGCCCGTCATTTCTCAACTAGGTCCCCTCGGGTGGGCCTTGGAACATGGCGAAAACGGTCGGCTGGAGATGGGTCGAGAGCTTGGGGTGTTTCCACTTCGTTATCGTCCCGTCGGGCTGCGTTGCATCACTATTCACATCACCATTAGATAAAGCTTGGTTGTAGCCCAGAGTAGGTTCCTCATCCCCATCCCCAGGTCATGTTTAAATCCGGCCAATCTCCTCTTTTCCTTCCTCCCTTCCAGACTTTCCTTTTCCCTATGAGAATCGGCTGCTTGTAATAGGTACTGTACCCGTCCTTGTAGCAGTAACCGCTGAGACAGCAAACGGATTCTTGTTCGATCACCTACACATCCGTGCTTAATCAAATCCCCCTACACCACCAAGGTGGGAAATCGTTCACGGAACAACAACACTCGTTTAATCTCAACCTACACATATCCGCCGACTCACCATGACGATCAGAGACCGAGTTCGTCGCGTCCTGGGTGGTAGCTCCACCGACTCCTCCCTGCACTCGTCGCGATCCTCGAATTTCACCTCCTCATCCAATGCCACATCCGAGACCAAACCTCGAGAACCCTCCATCAATCTCACCTCGTCACTCTCACGATCCCTCACCTTCAAAAGCATGAAGAGCATCAAAAGCCAGAAGACGAAAGAAGAGAGGGCCCTCGAGAAATGGGCCAAGAGAGATGCAAAGGAGTGGAAGAAACCCTCGGTCAAATACCCCTTTCGAAAGAGCCAGCAGCACCAGGACATCCTGCGGGCCTTCGAGTTCAATGCGCCGAAGAAAGGAGAGAACAATTCCATCTGGAGTGGAATTAGTCCCTTTGCCAGTCGCAGGCCGAGTCTGACGGAGCCTTCGACGTTGCAGAAAGTCGCGAGTGGAAGTGGGAGTATGCGGAGGAGGAATAGCCTGCGGAAGGGATCGATGAGCGCGCAGATGGTTGAGGAGGTTGGGAGAGCAGATAATGGCTGTGCGGTGCCTATTCCCGAGGAATAAATTCAGGCGTTTTGCCATTGAACAGGGTGTTCTGGAGCACACCCGTCGTCACACGATATGAGTCTACTATAATAATGGGTTATGGCCGCTATTTGCTACACTGGCTGTAGGGGTAGGATGTATATGGGATACTGATTTTTGGGGGCGTTTTTTTTGGTTAGAAAGGGCGTCCTTCCATTTTGGGTAAAATAGAGGGGCTTGAGATGAGATGAGATGATACTGCATTAGACATGGTACCATATCACGGGACGGGCATATGAGACAGAGGGGCTCCTGGGCAATTTTCGCACTTTTTTCTTTTTCTTTGGATGGATGGATGTATAAACATCAGATTGTAATAGATTTACTTTTTTGTGGTGGGATGGTACTGTATGGTGTACTGTATGGTGGCTTTTATGCTTTGGTATCGCGGCGGCATTGTCATGCTACCTAGCTTTAGGGTTTCTAATGGGGTATACACGCGAGATTGGCTCAGTATCCTCTGGTGTCTTTGTATAGAGAGAAATAGAGAATATTAATATTGTCTGAAATAAATAGCTAGATGGTCTTCTTCTTTAAAATTTAGAGGTAGCGAACTGTGTATGCTTCTCGGGCGCTTCAATGACCGACCCTTCTACTTCGTAATGAAACGATGCGATTCTCTTCGTTTCTCTTATGGGCTATCTATAGACTGCCTTTAAGATAGATCACCTGGAAAAAACCGGGCTTTATTTTCTTTTCGGTTGTTTATAGCCAAGAAGAACGAATTCCTGGATGATGTTCCGCGAGTTCTCATGAAGTTAGCCGAAGTGAAAGTTGACAGGATGATCATTTTCCATGTTATTGTGTACAGTGTATGTATTCAGCCTGGTGGGCACAGATACTGAAAGTTATGAGATGATGATATGGGATTTGGAAAGCGTGTACTGTAGTTACTCATCACCCTAAAATTCCGAGTATCGTCCTCTAAATACTAGAAAACTCCTTACGCCGCCGTCGGCTCGAAGAAGTAGATCTTAGCTCCCCATTTTACATATCTACTGAGGGAAGGGTTTGGTGAATCTGAGGTGGTTTGATGGTCTGTATAGTTTGTTGGCGGTATTCTTCCACCAAAAGATGGCTCATCTGTATCGGTCTGTCATAAATCTTCTCCTTATAGAAAACTACTTCTCGTCTTTGTGGACCAGACTGGATTGGTGGAACTTGGAATAGCTGCTTGTTTACTCTTTGATGTTTGCTGTTTGTAGTCATATATAGAGAAGCTGTGTTTGAGGAGACAAGGTATGAATGAAATGCGGATGGGAAATGGGAATGCTGTGCCTTTTACCTATTATATTTTTAAGTAATACTCTTCTAAAAAAGATTTCCCCAAGACTCCATACCGTCAGCTCCTGTGACTTGGCAACTCCTTGCCAGTAGAACAGAGATTATGAATCTGGGTATAAACCAACTTTGTATAGGACTTCTATCATCTACGTTGATTTCCCAAATGGGAATATTAGTACGCCTGCGTCATGATAGTTCTTCGGTATTGAGTTCTTCTTCTTTTTAAGTTTTTGTTGATTGGACTTTGAGAATTTGAGTAAATTGTTAGAATGTCGGTAGAAAGGCGAGTGTAAAGGGTATGAAAGGAATGATATTTGTGAAGAATCTGAATTATGGATTTAGTACTCAATGATAGGGAGTTTTATGATTGTGTTAGGGTATATCTCAAGTTATGATGGAACCAACTCAATAGGACCTGGTGGCACTGGTTCTGGTTTCTCATATACTGTACCGCGCTCGTTGAGAAGACTGAAGGAAGGCTTTAAGCGAGATGAGTACTACACTTATAAAAAGTATCTTGAATGCCGGTAAGTCTGAAATACATAGATGAGATTAATACCTCTGTCTACGCATATCCACCAAGTTACCACATCGATGCCATCCCAACTCGAGTAATCAAGACTGCTGGTGGTAATGAAGGGGCAAGAAGATGACTTCGACTTATTCAGCCTGGTGATAGTGGTGGAGTACTGGGACTACTGTACGCGACTTCTATACTTAGCACTTGTCTCAATGGAAACAAGGGGTATTCGACTTACGGAGCTAGCGGGGACAGCGGGGCTGCCATCGAAGTGAGTCTTTTTTGAAATATCATCGTCGTTGCCAAGCCAGTTATCTCGTCTTATTCAGGGTCACAAAACTCTGTCGAAACGAAGCCACTCACTCTCCTCAACTCAGATCTTTACATCCCAGTTACTAAAACCTATGACGGACCAAAACTACCTCTTGAGACGAAGCCCGAGCCTGTTATGTATCCCAATGGAGGAGCTAGTGAGTTATATCACTATTACACAGACCGGTCTTCAGTAAAGATCCATCTAACCACACAACCAGTAACGCAACACACACACCTTTCTTGAATTCGATAACTATCTCGTTGCTTAGCACAAATACCCTATCCCCACCACTTTAATCTCGGTGTCTTCCAATAAAGAAATCACAAAAACGTCTTCTAAAGTCACTATAACGCCTACTGAGAAGAGTGTTACGATCCTAGCCACTAGCACTTGCCCTCCTTCAAGCTCAAAGTTAGTATCTGCATCAACCCTCATCCCAAGCTCGAAGTCTTCAACTTTATCCTCTACCCGGTTTTCAACCAAGCCAGCCACCTTATCTTCGACCACGAAATCCTCGTCCCCTCCGACTAGTACATCTCCCCTGCTTAGGGGCTATGGATACTGCCAGTATAGGGAAATAAAGCCTTCCACAATGTCTGTTTTTATTGTGAGTAGCTTTCTTTGAAATCCCTCGGGTGTTGAGTTGGAGGGGCTGGCATTGAGGAAGGGTACTTTTTGCTGTCTTTCCTTTATTTATTTTGTCGTAGTCTAAGCGAGCGGGCGCCAGGAGGGGGAATCACGGTTTTACTTTTATTTTAGCTGGGCTCTTGGGTAGCATGCATTTTCGATTTGCTTTGAATCAGGGATTCATGGGCTGATTTGATTCCTACAAATGCTTCACGGGTTGGAAAGAGTCCTTCACAGAAATATCGATTAGTTCGAGTACATTCTCACGACCGTTACTCTTGATCAATGCAGCGTGGAAAATGATTTGATTTGATTTGATTAATAGTACTTAATCAAATCAAATCAGATTAATATATCGATTAATTAAATTAAATCGCTAAGTAATCTGATTAATTCAGATTAATTTAGATTAGTACGGAGTCTGGTTGGTCCGAGACTCGGGGTACAGTCCCGGGCAGTCCGACCTCCCTATATAATGTATAAGTAGAGCTTATAAAATTTTTATATAATAAAACTCTTTACTAATTAGTTATATAGACTCTTCTCTTACTTTAGTAGAAGACTTATAGTACTAATTATCTATTATAACTAGTATAGGGGGTTACGTAGAATTATATAACCTACTTTAAATTATTATAGAACAAGAATATAATAATAAAAGAGACTCTTAAGAATACTTGTATTAATTAATTAATACTCTGTTGACAAGCATATAAGTGGAGTGCCTGGAATGCCAGTTCGAAGTACTAATGAGAATTGTATTGAACGAGTTACTTCTGAAAGTGAGAGCAGGAAACTATCTAATATATATAAAACCTTCTCCTTTGTACTACCTGTTCATGGTGGAGTGGTGGAAAGACCTGTCAGCATATTAGCTAACAACATACTCTAATTAACTGTTGTTCAGAATATGATGGAAGGCCAGGGGGCCAGAAGAGCTGTATTCAGATGACTAGAGAGCTAAGTACTACTGTGGGCAGGAGCCTGGCTTTATATGGCCAGGCATATGGCCCTGGCATATGCTCCTCCTTTGTTGTACACTCCTGGGCACTCCTGTTCCATATCATGTCGGTTGGTTCCGTGTTCTGTGCGGTGGAAACCACTGGTCAGCATACTAACTGACAACATTAACTAAATCGGTTAATTAAATTAAATTAACTAGACCTATTAATTAAATCAAATTAAATCAAATTTGCATAATTTAGAGTATTAATTAATTAGTTGATTAATTTGTTCCCACGCTGGATCAATGACACTAACTTGTTACTCTTTCGTATGAGATCAAAAGGATTATATACGGTCAGAAGTCTTACGCTTATGAGATATTCGAGTGAAATATACTTTGTGGTATGGTATGTCATACGAAGTGCTCTAATTAAGCGATTGTCGGACAAGCGAGTACTGAAAAGGGGGAAGCTTCGCCCTTTTTAATTCACTGGCACACTTCATATTGCTCCAAAAACTCCACAATGACATTTATCGTGATCTCAAGGGTTGGTATCGTACTAATTGTGATATAGTCGTCTTTTGTATGATGTGTTTTGAAATGTCGTGACACATTAGGGTCAAGTTTTGGTCATGTGGCGTTGACTTTCGCCTGACTCCGTATCGCTTATAAAATAGGTGGAAAAAGACTCTAAGGAGCTTGGATTAGACAGGTAAAAACTGTCATCAAATACAGGGCAAATGATGTAGTCAGTGGACAAAAGCATGATTACAACGTGACCATTTGCCAACACAAATCCCAGATGTATGAACAATTCTCGCTTAACATTAAAGACATGTCTATTCAAGAAGCAGGCACAACAGCAATACCAGTACAATCGCCCACATCCTCAAATAGAGTTTTCTTCTCAGTCCCATCTAGTTTCGCTGAATAGACACCTCCACATAAATCAGTGAAATACATCATCTTTGCCTCCTCATCAACCGCCAATCCAATGCCCTCATGTAACTTCCTCGTCAAGATCCTCTCCTTGTAAATCCCCTCCCCTTTTTCATTGCTGTTCGCTTCCAAATCCAAAGTGTTGACCGAGTTCCCTCTTGGAGGATCCCCTCTATCCGTCCAATACAAATTCCTCCCCGCATCATCGATATGCAAATCAATTGGTTCCGGAAGACCATCCAACAACGTCTCAATATCCGTCCTCTTATCCGGCAACTGACCATTAGGGAATTGTATGGGAGCTCTCAAAATCTGACCTTGGTTTGCCTTTGAGCCGCCCTTCTGAGACCAATACATGAATCCCGATCTAGAATGTACCGCAATTCCCACACACCAATTCGTCTTATCCTTCCTATCTTCTTCTCCGGAGCCAGTTTGTCTTAAAGTTTCAATATCAGAGCCATCAAGGTTACACCTCATAACCCGCATCCCCTCTCTATCACACCAATACAACTTCGCCATTTCGCCTGGACTATGAGGCCGGATGAGCGTTAGCTGTTTGGGTGTGTGGAGAAGCCATTCCGGGACGATGGTTGTGATATGGCTACCATCTGAGATGTTGCAGCGTTGGATTGAGCCATCGGTTGGATTGGACATTGAGGCTCCCATGTTTGTCCAGTAGAGATGGCCATTTTGAGGATCGGCTACGATGCCGTCTGGTAGGTGTTTGAGGCCCGAGACTAGAGTTGTGAGGTTGGTGCCGTCTGTGTTGCTGGTGAGGATGCGGCCGTTTTGATGGGGGTGTGAGGATATGTCTAGGTCGATGAAGTAGAGACGTGCTTGGGTTGTGGAACCCATGTTTAAGGAAGTGGAAGGTGTGGATTATTGTAGAAGAGAGTATGTACTCGCTTGTGATAATCTGATGATATATACAAGGCGAATAAGAGATAACTTGGGAGCCAATGTACTAGATGATAATTGAATACATAGATGCCATTTTATAACGGGATATTTTGGGTCACTTCAAACTCCGATTGAGCCATTCGAATCTATCCGTTGGCAAACAGGATATGGCCAATATCGAGATTTACCCGAAGCTTTCATTGTGAAAACTGGAGCTTCAAGAAAATACGAGTCAGGCAACAAGTATCTTGGATAGCGAGAAAGAGAAAACGTCCAAAGGCCCGATTAGAATGAAAAGCTAGAGATGTGTAGACAAATATTTGACCTGTTACGGAGAAGTCTCGGGATGACATCAGAAAAGACAACTTGAGCCTGAAAATGAGAATGTCTGGGTGAATTCCGGAGAGAAACATAAAACCTTTTGGAAATCTAATCTAATCTCTTGGCTGGGATTTTGATAAGACAGCAAAATATGAACAAGACATCATTTCAGGGACAATCAAATTCTGTTTCTATTACATCTTACGCTGCCGGTTCCTTGACCCCTTTCCTTATTTTCAGTAACTCAATAACATCATCATCTCTCTGTTTTGAAAGCTCGTCAAAACTCCTCCCAGCAACGACCTCCCTCGTCCCTTCCACCCACTTCTTCCTCAACTCCTCATTAACAACCGGATCTTTTTCTGCATACCAAGTCATAGCCGGTTCCAATAAATGATCCGCGAAATGTTCAATTCCACCCTTTCCGCCCCCAAGATGAAACAGCAAACTCGGTCCCATAATTCCCCATCGAAGGCCAGGTCCATATTGCATCGCATCTTCAATATCAGAAACTGTACATATATCCTCCTGGATCAAGTACATCATTTCTCTCATCAAAGCACCCTGGAGTCTGTTCGCAATATGACCCGTCGCTTCTTTCTTCACATGCACAGCTTTCTTTCCTAGATTGGTGTAGAAATCTAACGTGCGTGTGATGGTATTCTCAGATGTTTTCGAACCCCCAACAACTTCAACCAAAGGTATAAGATGAGGAGGATTGAACGGATGACCAACTACACATCTCTCAGGATGCGAATCCACCCCAAGCCCCTCTTGAATCGCAGAACAGCTCAATCCAGAGCTGGAGGTAGCGATAATAACATCCTCTCTGACAACTTTCGCAATTTCAGCAAAGAGATGCTGCTTAAACTCCATTTTCTCCGGTCCATTTTCTTGCACGAAATCCGTGTCTCTTAGGGCTTCTTCTAGATTCGTCGTGAATATGATATCTGAAGACTTGGCATTTGGGAATGGACAATTTCCGAGGCGTGTAAGGACGGGTAAGGCTTGATCGACTAATTCGATGAGGAAGTCTTTGGCTGAAGGGTTGATGTCGTAGGTTATTGTTTGTATGCCGTGGGCAAGAAAGAGTGCTGCCCAAGATGCGCCGATGGACCCGCAACCGATGATGGTTGCTTTTTTTATGGAGGATGGTGTCGACATTCTTGCTTATTTGGAAGGTCTTGCTTGAAAAGATGTGTGGTTTTAAATGAGAGGAATTTTGGACGGATTGTCTACGACTAGAGCTGTTCATATATCACTTTTTGAGCTTAATTCACTTAAGCTTTTTGTTCATGGGAACTGCGTCAGCCAAGGAGATCCGATTTTTTATGGAGTCTTCCGACTCAGGTACCTGAAAAACAGGAAGCGTGACTCGTGTTACAATACCACCTCTTTTCAAGAAAGTACTTTATTTCGGTCCGGGTTTCTCCAATAATGACTCCTTCACAAAGAACGAGAGGATGGGAAAGGTTGTGATTCATCCAATCATGTCACGTGGATAAATAAATCCCCCCCCCTCGTCAATAACAGTAACCTGGAATCGTTAAACCTCTAGCTCAGATAGCTCCGCTTACTGCACCAGTTACATTCCGACTTGAGTATACTCTAAAGGAACCTTTATTTGGACTAAAAATAATTGAGAGAGAATCCGTCTGTCAGCAGTATAGTCAGTAACAAGAACTACTAGAGAAAGGTATTTGATTCATCAAGTTCTCCAGCTTGTAGCTCCCAAGACTATTTCATTACAATCTAGTAGTAGTTAACCCCGAGGCCTTCCAAACATCAGAACTCCTTTTCCAACTGTATTATTTGACACTATTCTCAATGATTTTTTCTCGAACTGATATTAAAAATGTGGCATGAAGATTTGTGTGAGTTAAGCAGCTGCCTTGATATCAGAGGGCCGCGTGTAGCTGTGTTTGTATCTAGAAAATATTTCCCCATACCCACTACCCTAGTTTGGTACTGCTATAGACTTTTTCCAAGGCTGGATAACACTGAAATTCTTTTTGAACCCAGCGTTTTCTATATTATCTCAGGTCACAGCACAGAGCAGAGTACTGACATGACATGGTCCTCATGGAAACCATCTGCAGTCTTTTCTTCTTATGGCCGACACATTATCGATTGTGGGACGGGATTAGAGGGAAGGATTTGCTCTATAGGAAGGCTGGCATCGGCATCTCTGTGAAACCAACGGTCTTTGGTGAGTGATTCCAGAGGCTACCAAAGAGCCATGCACAATAACTGACCAGTGAAACTAATTGCAGAAGTTTCTTTTCCCCTGGTTTTGATAAAGCACGGAGACTTGGCAACGCAACCGCGATTCGGGAATACAAAGATGTTCTGGTTGATGATAATGGCAGAAGGGGAGTTGATTGAGCGAGGGATATTGCAACCTGATGCTTGGAAATGGGGTAGTGATAGAAGCCTCCGGTTTTGTGAGGGATGGAATCAATCGCTGGCTCAAACAAGCAGACTGCGTACACCGAGAAATCAATTCATTGGTGCTCTCCAAAAGATTGTCCATGTTGTGATTGAAACCACTTGCAGACGAACAAACAAGAATTGAAACCCAAAAATACAAGTAAGCAAGACGAATCAGGAAAATCAGGAAAGATGAGGTAGCATTGCGAAGACGCTACGTTCGGTAACCAGAGCACCGCGAACTCCCGAAATATTACTCGGGATAGTTCTGCGGGTTCATGGCTCCATAGTGGAAGCTGGCCTTGCCAGAATAACCGGAATGTCTTTCATGAAACTTGCACTACTCAACTTGGAGTAGAAATGCCATCTTCAGTGAATAAATATTTGTAGTCCAATATGATCCAAGAATGGCGAGTCTCAGACCTTGTGTACAGCAAGAGACCAAACTGCTCTTGATTTGTGAAGGAGGCGAGACGCTCTGATTTTTAGTTTTTCCGTGTTCGACAAATCGAAGTGTTGAGATGTTGTGGTTGGTTTCTCGCGTGCACGCGTCGAAATAGGGGAGTCTTGCGATAGAGATGTAGTGAGTGAGTGTAGATTGTAGCTTTTGTGGATGGGCTGTGGTGGGAACGTCTTGGTCGATGGGATATGGAGTTTGTGGATGTGGTGGATGTGGTGGATGTGGTGGATGTGGTGGATGTGGTGGATGTGGTGGATGTGGTGGATGTGGTGGATGTGGTGGATGTGGTGGATGTGTTGAATGTGTTAAAATGAGGGTGGTGGTTTAGTATGGTATGGTGGTATAGTTATTTTCTCTTGGAAGAGGTCTTCGTCGCATTGATTTGGTGAATTCCTTTGGGAGAGGGACGCGATAGGTGGATTTCGAAGAGATCGTATTGGCCAGGTCGGAGTCGAGGGAAGAGGGATCGGAAGGGAACTGGGTTTAGAAGGAGTTATTGACGATGTCGGTGTCATTTGTCAAGAGCGTGAATGTTTTTGGAAGAGAATTCATAATAGGTATCTTGAAAAAAATGTGGACGGGCAGAGAATGCGTAAAGTGCTGCGAAGGAAGGAAATTTAAAGATACACGATGACTTGGAAAAATTGTGTCGTAATGCTGACGGGACGCTTTAGCTTGGTGACTAGAGAGTCGGGTTTGTCAAGTGGTGGACTAGAGTCTTAGGGCTGATCTGCCGCCTTCTTAGTTGCGACTATTTTTGTTAGCGAGGGATCGGCGGATACATCAGGGTTTAGGCGAACGGTAAGCGAAGGATTCGGATTTTTGCCTGCATACCTGCTTATAATGGTTGTAACTTTATAGCACTGGAGAAAAAGGTTTCTGAAAAGGATCTAGATTGCTAAGTAGTGTGACTTTATGATACCTGTAAGATTCACTGGCATCGTGAAATCGCTAGATTTCAAAGAACGTCTGAAGGTTACCGAAAACTAAAATTTGAGCCTAGTGCCAGGTTAATTAAATATACTGAATAAGCTAACGGAGTACCTGCTCCCTTTTTTCATATAGTTTCTCACAGCGAGAGCCATTACTGAAGGTCTTCTTCCATGTGGACTTTCCTCCCATTTCGGTCACGTGACATGAAACACTCTCTCATGTTGCGATCATGCAAGTCGAGGTTTGAGCTCCCTCAGCTATGTCTCCAGCTTAGTAGGATAGGTCATATTTAGAAGACTTGTACCATGAGTACATCGGGGTTTGTTCTGGGGTCGAGGATACTATTGTGGCGGTCGTACGTCGTGTGTTCGTTGGCTTGTTGGTTTATAAACTAATTGCGTAGTTACTTGTCTGGTTCGTAAATTGATTCTTGGATCTGTTGCTTTGGAGATCTAAAGGGATAACCACTTCATTTACAGCCAATTCAAACACCCACGACTAGCAAAGAATCATAGTTCAGAAATCAGCATGCCTCCAGATCAAGAAGTTGACAAGATCCCGCTAATCACGCCACGACCTGTCAAAATGCAGGTTTTATGTCTGGGCTCCCACGCACTGCGACCATGAGTCTGAATCTCCTTGCTCATATCATCAAAACCCACCGACTAACTACCTCCTAGCAATGTTCACAGCACTCAACAAGCTCGGTTACAATTGTTATCATGGCCTCGTAGCAGCAACAGATCCACGTAGCAGAGCAGATTGACACCTGTCCTGCTGACACGAGGCCCTCAACTACAAAGTTCACGGAATTGGCAGGGCGTATAGTCCCTCGGATCTCGATAAGATCTTGCAGTACCATAGTGTAAGCTCGAATCCTTTATATGATATTTGTTTTTCTGATATGGATGGCACTCGTCGCTTAGGCTGTCACTGATATGCCTTGTATCAATTTCTCCAAAGAACTTATAGAACAGTTCCCCAATGCCAAGGTCATCTTGACGCACCGCGATCCTCAGGCTTGGATCAAGTCTGTGAATAGTACTATCCTTCACGCCCTTAGTGGGAGAATCTGGCCCGTCATAAATATATCGAACCCGTATGCAATTCTAGTACACTTCCATAGGAGACCCCCTAACATCTCCCTCAGAACCACCTTGCAACTTTCCGAGACTGCGTCCAACTCTGCATGGAGGAATGGACACTACCCGCGCCATACAATGACCAAGAAGCGCTTCTTAAGTACATGTCCCAGCATACTGCATTGATAAATCACTTGTTCCAACAGAAAACCTCTTGGAGTTTCATCCCGGAGATGGGTGGGAGCCATTGTGCGAGTTTCTGGGCAAGCAGATGTTGGTCGATGAGCCGTTCCCGTTTGCGAATAAGGGGCTGTCGATTGTAGACATAGTCAAATACGCGGTTAGGAGAGAGATGGTAAAGTTTTTCAAGCCTTATCTAGTAGTCTCTGGGACTTTGGCGGTAAGTTGGTTGGTGGGTAGATTTGTGCGGTACTGGAAAGTTGGGTGGAATAAGTCGATGAAAGGAGTTTAGTACTGGGATTGGAAAGTGTAGTAAGTTTTTTTTTACAGGAGTACAAGAGAGACACACAAACTGTGAGGAGATGTTTAAAAATGGCTGGTTTCTGTGTATGATACGTGTGGTGGAAAAATACTGGGTTTTGCCAGCCATGGTGCGCTTTCTTTCTATATGCGAACCACCTATCAAATTCCTTTTCACTCCAGCTATGAGGGGGACGTTCGTGCGAGGCGCGATAGTAGGTGTGCCGAGTTGAAATTTAGCGTGATGAGGGGAATTGGTGTATAGAATATAATACTAGCGAGACTATGATGAGCTCGAGGATCATGGCGATTGGGAAGTGAGGAGGAAATGGACTTTGTGTCTTCACAATTGAACGAGGGGAGGGGGGGGGGAAATGAACGAATAGCTTCATGAGAATTAGGAATTGGGGATTAGAATCTAGGTATAAATCGCAGGATATCTGCACTAGCCTACTAACTTCAAGCTGAAGATAAGAGGGAGGGAGGTAAGTGACCTCGACCAATTCCCCGTATTATATATATACGCGAGCTGCCTTCCAACCACAACTGTAGTACATGCGACAACAACCCACCCCATCGCATCCCTCGCCTCCTCATATCTTCAAAAAAAGCAAAGCAAAATAGAATTACACACCAGAACCCTTCTTCATTAATCCTGCCCGGGATTATATCATTATCTAAGCCTATCATCTATAAATACACATTCCAACAATATTTCCACGCCTGTGGCTTGTAGCATGTAGCCATGTCCCTTTGTCATCATCCAAAAAGTATTCATGATCCCAATCGCCGTTGCAATGCATATGCAAATGCTCCCAAAAAAAACTACCCGGTTTATCAAGCCCACCCTTTTGGCTCAAAAAACATCGTTGATTACCCGTATCAATCAATTCCCGAGAACGCCATCGCAAATATGTAACTTTACTGTACCGTGCGAACCAGTCAAAGACAAGTACGAAAAAGAACAGAGATGAGAGGAGGGTTATTTAAACAACCACATCAACTCCACGACCCTATCATCCCCTACACTCTCTTCGATCTTATCGCCCTTTTTAAGACCTGCTTTGGTCCGTTTTGGCGCTCGTTCAACATACGTCTGTCGCACTCCAACATCTTTAATAATCTCCGAATTTTCCATCCTTATCGTCTTCTTCTCCTCTTTCGTTTTGGCCGGACGAAGCGGTCCAATGCGCTGGATGAATCTTTCTGGTTCATCCGGCCATGTGAATTCCACCTGGGACAACTCCTTGGCAGTGATGCCATGGGGATACTCGGCAATGGTGAAACCATTATGTAGGACAACATTATCTGCAAATAACCAGCGCATCAAGACTCCTTCATCCCCACAGGCTTTGGAAACGGTTGATACAGCCGGCATGTTAATGTCGAACCAAGATCTCCAATGATGGATCGTCAACATTCTTCTTCCGCTCTCAAAATAGCCGGATGCTTCGTCGGGACTGCCGTGGAAATCCATTTGGTTAAAATAAGGATCGAAAGTTGGTCGAACGGCCGAATGTCGAAACACACATTCGGCGACGATTCCATCGCCTTGATCGAACCCAATTTCCATACATAAGTTCCAAATTGTCGTTTCGGTGAGCTTAGCAGCCAGAGGAACCGAAATAAATATTCCTCCCCCACCAAATGGAATCAACCCAAAATTCTTGACCTGCTGAATGTTATCCGACAACGCAGCCACGAGCCGCTCCTCCTCGGCATCATAATGTTTATCTAAATGCGCGATGAGCGCGGGTAAGGAAGTTATGAAGGTATCGTCGTCCATCAAGACAAGCCACTTCGTCTGTGGCGCTCGCGCCTCGTAAAGTTCTTTAACGAGTGAGAAATATCTCTGGGGGAAGCTAAGGTCAGAAGTTTTGATAGTCGCATTTATTCCCACGTCGCGCATCTGCTGCTGCGACTTTGCAATGTCATCGGATGGGGGGACGAGGATATTAAGAGTACTTTCGGTGTTGGCGAGCCAATGTTGGAATTGGGGAGTGGCACCTGGCAGACGGTCGACGCTGGTCGCAATCCCAAATTTCATGCCCGCTGTATTGACTTTTGGTGATTTTGGGACTTCCAAGGTTAGGACTGGTAGATCATTATTGAAGGTGACTCTTTGGAGATCTTCTGGCTTTGCGCTCATCAGCACCGGCTCGCTCGACAGTTTCGTATCATTGAAATTCGTCAATTCGGGTCGGCGGCCTTGAAAAGATTTCGATTTGATGGTCCGTCTGCTGTAGCTAAAGTTCTCGGTCAAATGAAGCTTTTCCAAGTGAGAGAAGCTTTCGAACTCAGAATTGCCCCATGGCGCCGCTACAGGAACAGTCGGCGCGGTGACAGACTCGTAGAGTCCTTTCGCAGGCTTTAATAACCTATCGGAGCTGGTCGCAGAGAGAAACTGGAAGAACCATATGAATCCCAGCATAAATAATGCCACCGGTAGCAAGGCACTTCGTCGCAACCGTCTCATATCCAGACAACTCGAGACGTTCCCCATAATGGTGTTGGTGAAAGAGAAAAAGGAATTGGAGGTGGTCCGGAGCGCTGTCTCGACCTCGACCTCGACAACTTCAATATGCGGCACAGGCCAAGGAAGTGTCTTTTTGATCCTTGAGGAGAGTGGGAACATGGTGGGACTCGTGGGAGTGGAGTGATGAGGTGAGGCCAGATTGGGTGCGGGCGATCACCGAGCGATCCCTCACATTTATTATGGGGAACACCAAAGGCGCGAGAAAGAGGTGCCTGTGCCTGTGCCTGTTCCTGAGCCGGCTGAGGGTATCTCGTTGGTTGATGATGGTATTGGAAGCGCTGGTGAGGCCGTGGCAGTGCCGCTCGTCGCCTATCGGGATAGGAGCTCATGTAGGAGTACTATGGTCTTACCTAATTTAATATTCACCCAATTTGAAACTGCTATATGCAGGACATTGTACATGGCTTTTCTTTCGATCTTTCCACTTTGTAAACAAAAGATTCGATGACGATGACCGAGCCCCTGGGCCGTCGGGGGTTAAGAAGTCTTGTTCAAAAGGTTATTCCATAGCAGCTTGCCAGGCCAGGTTGACAGGTTTGGTAGGAGCCACCAAGAAGCCAACATCTGAGCGGTCGTACACGTCGATTGATTCCTAGACCAAACTGGAATATCACAACGCCTCTTGCGGCGCAGATTCAGGCATTGGAAACAATCATCCGTCCTATCAGCCCGTCTCTGACATCGCAGGAGCTCATCTTCATCTGGTTGGTAGGATTCGTTCCCCCTTGAGCTGCGCTCCACCTGTATCCTCACGTAAGAAATCTCATGTCGTCAGACGGCGCAACCAAATCACAACATCACTGAAGGGAAAACACAAGAGAAAAAACCAGCAATATAGAAGAAACTTAGCTGCTCCAGTGATACCAAATGTATGGTGTTGAAGGGATGAGGTCGAGACATACACATTTTGCCGCAGACTAATTTTTGGTAGTGCCCCTCGCTTTAATATACGCACGTCGAAAATCAATAACTATCCCGGGGATCGGGTATTATTTATACTACGAGTACTGTATGAAACCTAGTCGGCACTTTGCCGATAGTTCATCCCAATAATGAGATTTTGGGTTTATTCTGATCTTTTGAGTTTCTCATTTACAGGAAGGACCTGGTTGAGACCTTTTTGACGACTTCCGTTGTTTCTTTGCAGTTCTTTTGTATTATTTTGTTTTAATGGGGAAGTCAGAGAAATCCATTGGATGCGTCACGTGTATTTGTTGTTTACCTAGGTAGTTGTTCTTTCTGCTATTATTGTTATTCGATTAGTTTGACTACTTCGGTCCTCTATATCAAGACCTTTTATACGGTTATGGTTTTATGAAATCGATAATGGACGGGTCAGCGGGTAATTTCCATCCGCTTTTTCGCTTACGCGAGCCATTTATATCTGATCGATATAATGTATATCGGATTTTGATGATATTTTCATGGGAGGTAAAACAGTCAATCATGCCCAAGAACTAATGGATGTCTAAAAGGTTTCACTATGATTATGATTATTTCACATCAAATTCTAAAACTCAAAGGGTCATTTGTATGATGTTAAATCTTTTATATTGGTGATAACTCAATGATATTGAGAGGGGATTGTGTCAAAACAATAATTGTCAGTACAGTTCAAAATCATATCAAATGATTAAATGTCACATACCCACAATTATTCTTCCTCCTCCAAGGTCTCATGGCCTTGAAGTACCAAGAGCCAGAACGGAGTCGGCAAATGCTCCTCCTGGATGCAAACACCGTCTGGGAACAAGAACTCCTCTCGGTTAAAAGACTCTCGACACAAGGGACACGACGCAACAGTCTTATCCTTCACCCATCCCACAACGCACCCTCGACAGAAGATATGTCCGGAAGGACAAGCGAGACGGACCAAATTCTCGGTGTCGCCACAGACAGGACAGCTAAGAGCATCAGTTTGCGAAGTCTCTTCTGGGAGAAC
Source organism: Hymenoscyphus occultus (assembly GCA_900536445.1). Lineage (NCBI taxonomy): Eukaryota > Fungi > Ascomycota > Leotiomycetes > Helotiales > Helotiaceae > Hymenoscyphus > Hymenoscyphus occultus. The sequence goes on from UNPT01000088.1 coordinate 50,413, forward strand.
CTGACTTACTAGTGGTATGAGATGCTCTTGTCTAGCGGCCTGCTGGGTCAACAGTCGGTATTGTGCCTGGGATCGGAATGCAGATTCTACCATACCACCGTTCAAGAACTCAAGGAGCTGAATCCTGAGATAAGATTCTTGTAAAGCACTTGGTGCAGTACCTTGTGGTCCCGCTCCTACCCAGAAATCTTGGAACCTTAAGCTCTGTACAGCATTCTTGCATGCACGCTCCGCGTCGAGTCTGGCAGATTGTAGCCAGGTCAGGTCCGCCGTGGAGAGCAAAGCCGAACCGTACGTCAACCCCGAGAAATTCAGGATCAGAGGCTGGAAGATGTCGAAGAGGCGCTGGGCTTCTTCTGGCACCACTTCTCGTGCGTAGGGTGAGGGTTGGCACATCAGACACGCAAAGTGGACTGGGACTTCGATGTTCTCCATTGAAGAACATGTTCCGTTTTCCTTGTCGTCGCATTCGTATTCATGAGTCTCGCGGTGGCCGCAGTCTCGGATGGTAGTGATGTTAAAACACATATTTTCTAGCTTTCTTGTTTGTAAAGTTGATATCGATCGTAGGTAATTAATATACGATGTTGGTGTTGTAGAAGAGTGAGATGATTCTGGATATTATTTTACTAAAATCAAGTTTCGCCCAATATATATAGACTATTATTTCTCTTGTTTTCATCACTAGACAATGTTGGGTAAACAAATGTAGAGGAAGCCTTCTTTCAAGTGAAATGCGGGATAAAGAGATCCTTTGGTGTGCCGTTCTCTTTCTTCTTGCGAGGAGTGAAAGAACAGGGTGAACAATCTCCTTGTTCTCTTTTCATCAGCTATTCTAGATTGCTGGAAAGGGGGTTCGTGTCACGTGAGTAATAAATTCTTTGAAGAACCTGTAAAACCCAGATTGCAGAACCTTAGAAAATGAATGGGGTCATAGAATTTCAACTATTGCAGAACTTGTTAGTGAAATTATTGCCCACGTCTTCCCTTAGCCGAGCCTTGAAGCTTTCTACCCTTAAATACTTCACTCGAGTTGCGTTGGTTGAAATAGACCTATCAAACTTGAAGAGAAAAAAGATTTACTATCAAGATATTCACGGGTATAATCTCCAACTTCCCTCTGTAAAAAAATCAATAAACATCTAGTGTACAAAGATAAAATGTTAGAACAAACTCTGCCAGATCCAATACTTTAAATCATATCATATCTCATCTTGCCAATAACCACTTTTCATCAAAGTCAATAATGCTTCGTCTAATTCCACTTCCTCATCTCCATCCTCTGAGTTTTCTGTGGCCAATTCATGATTCGAAACCTTAGACACATCCCACCAAGGCTCAAAAGGCAAGAGGTCCGATTTGCAAACCGCGGATGGAGAGGGTAGAGTGGCGTTTTGGAAATAGGATTTTATTGCTTTGGCGGTGCAGCGGGAAGGGCTGGAGAGAGAGGTATGCTTTTGTCATGTCAGTATTAATGTTGGAGCATGATGGGAAGGAAATGAGAAAAAGATGGAGTGATATTGATTGTAGAGAAGAGAAATACGTACTCCATAAGCATCCTGAACGAGAATTTCTGATCCTGGGAACCCGGCTGAGTTTCTCTGGGCGGATTTCAGTGGTGTTACGTTGTCGGCTGTATTTGCTACGAAGAGAATGGGTGTTGAGGTTCCGTTGGGTGCTTCAAATGGTCCTGGAATCGATCGACATTAGCACAAGATGCATTTTCTTTGCCGTAAAATAGATCCACATCGTAATACAGAAAACACGAACCAGTAAACCTCCACTTAGCTTGTGCCCCCCATCCAACACATCCCAACCTCATCTCCGCCATCGTACTCCCAATCATAGGAGCAATTCTCCTCAATTCATCAACATACTCGCCGTAAACATCTACACTCTCACTAACACCCCCATTATCAGAACACATGATCGCAAGTGTTGCGTCCTGACTTCCTTCCATATCCTCCTCCTCTCCTCCCAATGGCCCCGTCGGACATTGAAATGAATCCTGAGAAATAGGTGGGATAAATTTGAGATATGGTTCCCCATCCCCTTTCTCTAATGCTGACAATATCTTGGCGAGAGTAGGAAAAAGAAGAATAGGTCGGTAGAGAACGCTCGTTATAAGACGCTTGACGGAGGAGTATGTGATGATAGCTGGTGTAAGGGAATTTTCCGTCCCTACAACAACGACGGGATGTCTTTTTAACCTCTCTAACAGATTATCTAGTCTCAATTGAATGTTTTTTTCGCTGGACGCGAAAAATGCACACCCCTCTTCACCAACTAGGAAGCAGTAGTGAAAAAACGCCGTCATAATCTTCTCGGTATCGGTAATGAAGGTTGTGGCTCTGGAAGAAGTATATTCTTCCGCCTCAACATTCCCATCTAAGACCATTCTTTCCACCGCCTCTGGGAACAAAGATGCGAACGTGAGACCGAGATACGTCCCGTAGCTGAATCCCCAATATTGGATCTTATCAAGCTTTAACTGGGTCATTAGTTCATGCATATCCCGAGCAGTAGAAGCAGTAGAGACGTAGGATAACGGGTTCAGCTGAGACGTGTTATTATGGAATGGTGAGGATGGTGGGGATGTGGTTGAGGTGAGAAGACATTGTTGCGAGAATGCTTGTGCGTGGGCATAGGCTGAGTGCAAAGCTTCTGGGTAGGCCTTTTCCAGAACGGGCAGGGAGAGAGAGTTCCAAAGTAGTGTGGATTGAGGAGTTGAGAAACAGGATATTTGAGGGGTTGAGTGACCAACTGTGCTCTTTGATAAGCACCCGGACTTTTTATGACGCAGGGAAACCTACCTCCTCGTGGATCAAAAGATATGATGTCCTGATTCTACATAAGCTTTTGCTATGTTTGAGGGGGCAAAGACGTTTACAAAGTTCTTTCCTGCAATCGCTTGGTAGTATCGTGCTAGATTCTTCACAAACCAAATTCCTGATCCTCCTGGTCCGCCTTCTCGTATTCAGTACCAAGATTCGGTGATGGAATTGAGGGCAGATTACCTGGGTTTATGAACAAACTCCCCTTATAATTCTTCTGGCTGGTAGCATTGAAACGAATCACGGCAATACTGGCTCGATATGCATCAGAAGGATCTAGCCAATCTAGAGGTACCTAATGTCTCATTAAAAACTGTCCAAGATATTGATATCAAATACGAAAAGAAGGGTGATAAGAGTGAAAAGAAAACCAACATCGAGCTTTGCACAGTCATAGTTCCCATCGTAACAACTATGCCACCTCAGTTCCTTCTCCGCATGTGCCTTACTCCAATGCCACCTTTCCACATCCTTTCCAATAGAACCTCCCTTAACTTTCTCAAAGATAAGAACGGGATCCCAAAATAATAGCCGTTTAACCCCCCAAAACCCCAATCCGAGAAGCAACACAATTATCGTGCGCCTGATCCTAATCTTCTCGCCCCATTTACCTCCATCTTTCGATAAGGCTGGCCGAAGTAAAGGTGTCTTCTCGCTGGTTCCCATGGTGCATGTTTCCTAAGGGTCTTGAATTGAACAACATAAGGGTTTATCTGTTGTCGGGGCCCTTATCAGTTTTTAAACTTCCGTGGTTAAGGGTACTCGGTAAAAGGGTCTCGTGAGAGTTTGGGATCGTGAGTCGTGAATGGATACGTGGGAGCAAATATGGGGATTTGCGGAGAAACGTCGGGGAAACGGTGAGACTTCTTGACTTCCTTTTCCTCGCATAAGACAGGGGGTAGCGAGGGAGCCTGTAAGACAGCAGTGGACAGGAATGATGTGGCAGGTCAGCTGACTGTACTCACTATGGGGGGTAATATGTAGATCTTAAGCATACAGAAATCATGAAATTATCAGTTTATATCAATAGGGCTATAGTTGAAGGTGTGGCAAAGAAGTCTTCTCCTGAAAATGGGTCACGTGGATATATCTCTTTTGTCGAGACCAGGGTCTTTATTACTTGGAATTTGAATACGGAGTATATACCACATTGTTGAAACCCTTTTCAACTTCAAAACGTCTATTCACCGTTGACTTCCCCACTTACCGCAGTAAATCTCATCAATCCTGCTATGACCCGATATGTAAGATTACTTCCACTCCTTGACTAAGTAGAAAAAGAAACTTATTTTGCCCAAGAATGAGTAAGTTTTCAAAAGGTGTCTCACAAAATTTGATTCAATGTTGTCTCATACACGTACTTGTTCGACTTTACATCCAATCAGCTTGCTTCAATGGGGGCGGCGTTATCGACGAGTCATGATTGTTGTTTTCGGAAAGCGGTTCGTATCGTATATACGCGGCGCAGCGAGAGTTGAGAGAATACAGATCTCGGGGGTTTGGTTTCAAAATCGATTTGCGGCTCTAAGTAGATAAGAGCTGTCAAGTCTGTGTAACATTTTTGATGGTAATTTGCTCCTTTTATTCATGTTTGTAATCGCGTGGCCGCGTCTAAGCTTCACGGAGAATCACTCATTATGCTCTGGATATATATATCCCAGAACCATGCGAAGCGAAGTGAGAGGATATCCGATTATGATAAGGTTCTTCTGGATTGTGAACAAGAGAAATAGAAGATTGCGTTGAGAGTTATACAGGATTGTGGTAGGAAGTTGTTACTTAAGAAGAGAAATATAGGTCAAGATGGCGATTTGCTGAACGAGGCTTTGATACAGTCTCAGTACAAGACTCCACCTCCCACTTTCTGGTTGCTTTGCGAGGTACGAGTTAAAAAGACTCTCGCAACCCTAGAAACCAGATTGGTCTTGTTTATGATGTAGGAAACCTGACCATTATTCCAGATATACTTTAAGCACTCATTGTACGAGGCTTTTAGGATAACATTTTTCTAACCTGGGAGTATTTAGAGTAATGGCTGCATTTCTTACATATGTGCCTGAAGTGGCAATGCCTGGATATCTCAATATCAAGTAATAAAAGGGGATTGTGATTTTCTTAATAACAAAGGTGAATTATGAACGACTATTCATGTTCATGGCCATGACACTCAGCAGTTAAGCTGTGACTGTTTGCAAACGTACTCACTTTAGGGCTCAAGCACTTGACTCCACCCTGTGGTGACTCAGTCTGACTACCTCTCTATAACCTTCACATCTAAAAGCAACTACTCTTCAACTTCGACCGCTCACCTTCGATTCCGCATCAAAACCAGACATACTCAGAAACCAACTTGCAGATTTCTTTAGAGTCTCAAATACTCGTCTCTCATCGAAAGAACCCCACAACGACTATGTATCTCATCGTGGAGAACGAATACAACCCTCAACGAGAGCCCCGCCATCCCTGGAATGATTATACTTGGATTGACCGCATTAAATGGTCTGCATGCTACCCTGCAGCTGAAAATCCATGGGTAAGAGCAATCTTGTAACTCTCCTAGTCAACAATCATTGACTTGCCCGAACAGAATGCCACCTCACCCTTAGCAGGCCCAGGCAAAGACGACAACATACCACCATCCAGATCACCAGTCGAGTTCAGTCTGTTTCAGAGGCTCCCCTTGGAAATTCGAGAAATGATATGGGGGTTTGCTCTGGCAGCGATTGGGCCAAGGAATGTTTATCTGAAAGAGAAGGCGCAACGATGTCCTAAGTTTCAGGGTTATAGAGTTCGGTCGGACATCGTGACTGGAGAAGATTACCCAGACGAAAGACTGTTCAGAATGGTCATACTCAGTCCTAGTCAGTACGAGCAAGTGAAAAGTGACTTCAGAAAGCTGGGCAAGAACAAGGAATTACCTGAACCAAGTCACCCGTACCCAGTTCAGCACAGCATACCGTTTTATGACACAGTGCCGGGCAGCCCAGGATTCTCATATTATGACACGGACCCGATCATTCCTGCGTATGATGGCCATTGGATTCGTTATAGAAAAAGGTTTCTTGGTTATGGCTGGGTCAAAATCGAATTCGAGGATCGCTATACGAGGTGCGTGCCAAAACCTATTTGTGGATGGGGAAAGACTTGTGCATTGCCAACTATTATCTTTACTTGCCGAGAAGTATTCGCTGTTGCATCTCGCTCCCGCACGTCTCTTCCCTCTCTTGGATGTTTCGGAAACAACTATCTTGACGTTGACCGTGACATCTTAGTATTGGATGAGTATTCTTTCAAACACCCTATAGGACTTTCGCATCAAGATAGCTGCTATCCCGAGATAGGACGTACCGACCGGAACGAAAGTCTTCTTAGTCTTTGCTACAAAGAGAGACACAGGATCCAGAGGCTCGCATTCCAGTTTGAATTTGAATTCACGGCTTGTAGCGATTTATCTTTCATATTGTCTCAGTTTGACAACTTAAACGAGCTTATTTTGTTCGTTTACGACCAAGACTTCTGCTACGAAAAGCGCTTCGGTAACGACTCCTACAAGGAGTCTGAGATCAATCTCGAGTTATACGATCCGGTATCTAAGAGTGAGGCGAAATGGTCTGCAGCGCAAAGTGATGAAGTGGTCGCTAAGGTACGAGGTCATCTGGAAAAACGTTACACATTCTGGAACCAATGCGTTGAAAGGCAGGGGAGGAGTTTTGATGGCGGGCGTGGGCCTACAACTTGGCCTACAACTCTTGTTGTACCCAAGGTAATGAAGTTTATGCTCGCTACTCGCAAGCCAAAAGGTGCCAACACCCAGGTTATGATGTCCGTAAGACACTATCGGGAACAGGGTTGGAAGAGGGCGGGGATAGGATCGTATTCGAGCTTTTACGAAGATCTGAATCGTTCGGCAACTCTTTGGTGTAGTAGTTAGTGGTGAGAAATATTAACGCTAGTGGATATCTAGATTCTCAATTGCGGTGTCTTTGAGTCATCCCCTATATCCAGTCTTCAGATTATGAATACGTTGCCTATGCCAAGTAAATATACCACATACTCCGTACAATCTTATACTGTGGCCCACTATCATAGCCTTTCTATTCTTTAAGAGATAGTTCTCTTTCTTCTCCTTAACTCCCAAGAATAAATCAGGCCGACCGAGAAGTGATCAATCCAATAGCAAACTATCCCTACTAGAGTATCGAGAACCAAAAAATAAGTGCACAAGAATTAGAGTAAAATTATCCACTTTTATAACATCTCCCTCGTAAAACAAAGTCATTTGGCCAACTGAGCAATGTTTCTAATCATTTAAGCCTTAATTTGACCCACTTATCTTATATACCTTATCCACTTTCAAGCTCACGGTTTTTAGTTCTCGATACTCTGGAAGGAACATCTAAGCGTTACAACATCGAATCTCACAAATTGAATGGTGCTAATCACACATTTCGGACTTCTTTTGATTTGAGAAAAGATGTTCTGATAACATTGGTGTATCTTCTTGAGAGTGTACTTTGAATTTGACTACATGGACTATCAAATCACTAGCAAATCACAAACGTATATCGAAGGGTGAAGGTCTTCATAAAGTTTAATAATTCACTGTGTTTGGTGGGTTTCACATGCTCCCTGACTTTATCCTTGGTGATGTGATGCGGCTCTTCAGCTTAAATCAGCTTGTGAAACTATGGCAGTGAATAGAATAGCCTATGGAATTATTCCCGTTCAGCCTTACCCGGATATAAAAAGCTAATTTCTATTCACTCGCCTAAACAACACACCATTATCTCATACCTAAGCGAGTCTGGGGTAGCGAGCTGGAGACCGCCTAATCATACCTCCGGACTTTCGTCCTTCCTATCTCCATGAAATTGAACACAGGGTAATGGCCATGTAAACAATGTCACCAAGCCCACGCAATTAGACAAATTCTAGTGTTCTTAAATCTATTCAACGAGTGTATTTAGGTAAGATATTACCTATAGCAATCTATCCTGAGAATGCCTATGTAGCGCACGTAGGCGAGCAAGTACCAGCTGTGCTGCGTGATACAAAATGCTAAACATATGTCGTAACCCTATTAGCAACCCCAAAATGCGTCCTTCAAAATCGTCTCCCAAATACAAATACATAACCTTAAATGTCAAAGCCACGAAAACTCCGGAAATGCAAACTGCACACCTTCTCACCTGCGTCCGTAAATGCAACATCACCTCGAAAACTTCCAACCGCAAAATATATGCCAACAGCCTTGTCTTCAAAACTTACCAACCCCATCCTCTGGCACGCCGTCTTCCCAACTTTCCCTCCCGTCCCCAAACACGTCTCAACTCTCTCTCTCTCTCCTCCCTTCCTTCCTCCCAAAGATATCGCTCCCCTCTTGCGTCTCTCTCCCTCTCAATCTCCTTGTATCGTTCCAAATCAATATACTTCTCCGTCCTCGGATCAAGAATCTTATCACGGGGCGCATACGCAGAATTTGCGTCGCGGGAAAGATAGATGTATAGTGGGTGCGAATGATGTTTTGAAGACGCGTGGTGCGATGATGTGGGATAGTAGTGAGCGGATGGGTGAGAGGAGGTATGCCGATGGTGATGGTGTGATGAAGGATGTGGATCGGACATGGTGAAGAGTGAGGTTTTGGGATGGTGGCTGCGGTGGATGGGGTAGTAGGATTTTGAGGAGAGACCGAGACAGGTTGAAGAGACGGGGTCGAGGTGTGTTGTTATTAGGTGCTTTAGTTCTGGGGGAAGGGTATTGAGGTTTGTGCGTTTGAAGTGGGAATAGGAGTGGGAGGGGGTTGGTGTGTACGTTTGTGTATGGGGAGTGTAGGGTGTTGAATAAGTTGGTGCTTGGGTATAGTAATCTGTTAAATGTCAGTCTTGGTTACTACTTTCAAGTCTCAAACTATGATGTCTGGTTTTGGTAAACTAACCAGATGGAGTGTAGTCGTAGTTGTAAGATGAGACTGGGATTCCTCTTGTCATGTAGTCTCTTCTCCGACTTGAACCCGAGTGCTGATGATGGTGACTTGAATGATGAGAATGCGAAGATCTTCTATGCTTTCTCGGAGAGTGCAAAGAAAACAAATCCCTCAAAGAGAAAGGATTCCTCTTGTAATGAGGATCTGTCCTCCTCATCTTGCCCATCGTAAAGGTGGATCATCTGACTCTTGCAAGACAAGATGTGTTGTTAGACAATATGTATTGTCTTTGCAGAATACCAAAACAGAAGCAGGGACCAAGTAAATATATATGGTGGATAATAAATAACGGAATTCACCGCAAACGAGATTCGACAGTTTCAAGATTGGTAGATGGGATGGAAACGACAATTAATTCCGGAAGTTAGAAGTGGGAGATGAGGAGAGATAGGTATTCACTTCCTTTTGTCGAAGCTCATCAACTCCGTCATGAAAGTGATCAGCCCTACGACCTTCTGTGGCCCCTTCAAATCTCAAAATAAGAAACCCAACGTCGACGCCTCGTAAACACGGTCATGACCCCCCATCAGCACCCTCAAGCTGAACTCCAACATCTCAAGTGAGGACTTGACTCCATTTCCAACCCCACCACAGTACTCCTCAGGCGAAAAAGAGATCGAGATTTTGAGCAAAAGACAGCATCAGATGTGAACCACTCCTCAATATGTGGGAACTGTCAACAGAAGTTCGTGTCACATCAAACAAGGATGTTTGATTAAGCGTATCATCACCTTTCTTCGCATGACCCAACCAGTGCTTCTATGACTGCTTTCTTCACGAGGTGTGGGCTCAGCCTCTGTTGGGACTCGTGATCTCCGATGTTGGTGTAAGACAATAAGGTGGGTTGGTTTTAATCAGCTGTTATTTCTCATCACGTGGACGATATAAGCGAATTTCCATCATGGAACTTCCATTACATCAGGGGCAGGGAGGTTATAAGAAAACCTTTGGTTTAAGAGATGGTCCACTAAAACCCTTCTAGAAGATACGTGATGTAAGAAAGATAAAGATTCTCACAAACTTCACGATCTCGAAGCGTCTCAAGGATACACATAAAAGGAAGATGCATGCATTATGACCTCTATACACCCAACCAAATTCCTCAGATTCTCTATATTAAATTTACCCTCTACTACAACCTGTCCCAACTTCCCTCAAAACAAAATAAAAACAGAATATATCCCTCAGACATCCTGCAAGGAAATTTAAGCCGCAACCAACGAAATATCATCAAAATACCATGCCCGATCCTCAGTCGCAGTACCATAGCAATTAATCCTAACATCAATCGACGCCTTAGTCGCCATAGTTCCCGCTCCTGAAAGATACGTCGCATTACCCTCCAACCACTCCGTCGTCAAATCCTGAGAGGAGTGACCTACGAGACCAGCGAGAACAGTGCCATTACGGTCAGCAACCTGGTAGCGGACCGAGCAGCCCGTTCCTTCTTTTGAGACTTTGGTGAACTGAATTTGTGTTAACAGGATATCTGTGATATGGATCGCAGGAGTTGGAAAGGAGAGACAAACCGATTGAAAGTTGTAGAGCGTCTTCTCACAGAGACTAATATGCTGATTAAACCAAGTCTCATACCCAATTGCGCCTTTCGTGTACATAACTGATGCACATTGTTCACCTGAGTGGGGATCCGTATCATTCGTAGTGGCCCGGAAATTATAAGGTGTCTCTGGGTTTGGGTATTGTCTTCGCCAGCGAGCGGGAGGGGATGTGAGCTCGAATCCTGGGTTGGTAATAGGGGTTGCGCATGCGTCCTAAAGCAAGCAGTTAGGAAAAGGACAAGAAATATGTATGTGAGATGGGGAGATGTGAAGATACATACAGTAGGACGACTAGCAGTAACAGAAGTCGTAGTATAATAATCCTTGCTCGTAGACGTAGAAGTAGAGTAATCGTTGCTCGCAGTACTCGTAGAATAGACCCCCGAAGTGGAAGTAGAATACTCAGCACTCGTAGAAGTAACAATCACAACTATCTCCGTGCTCGAGCTGGTAAGTACCGAGGGGCTGGTGCTTGTAACGCTTCGTGAAGGTCCAGAAGAGGTCCCAGTATACGCAATAGATACTCGTGAAGAGTACCCTCCGGATGGATTTCCAACATAAATCTCCCTCTGATTCTGCGTCTGACTCTGACTATTACGAATCTTGGAAACGGCATTTTGAGACTTAGGAACTCCTGCTGCGACGCCGCAAATCGTAATTGCAAGGCTCAAAGAGTGAGCGAGAGAGAAGTGCATTGTGCGTGCGTAGAAAATGTTTGAAAAGGAAAGTGCTGAAATGGAAAAGAGTGGGAAGAAGAGGAAAAGAAAATTAAGACGTCTGAATTCTTTGGTATCTTGACGGCGCGACCGCCAAAACGTAGATTGGGCTAGTAGTAATTGAAAACTAACAAGCGTGAGATTTGAAATTTGTTGGGCCATGCTAACGGAGTCCGTCTCGACTGATCATTTTAAAAACATCACTAACATCGCTGGCACCACTGTGTGTCTATCCTATCAAGCACACCCTCAGCCACTGCACTCTTCAGACTCTCCATCGAAATCTTCGTGACCCAAAAATTACTCTATAGTGACAAGAAAATTCGTCTGAAAGAACATACTGATAGAAAGGATTGATACGTATACTCTCACAATGTATTATATTTCCAAAACATCCAAAACGCCGCACGCCATGCAATGATCCCAACTATAAACTTGTATCGGACCACCTATTGGTGTCATGCCTAAAAATGCCTACTCGACCCTTCCTTCGATCTTTCCGTACACGCTAGGGGTTTCCGGGGGTTCGTCATCGCTCATTAACCCTGCTAATTCGAATTCTTCTGCATCCCTGATTTGCCTCGAGTCTGAATGCGAATGATTTCCCATTCGAGGCGCACGCGCTGGTGCCTCGCCGTCCTTTGGTGGAACTGCTGGGGCCGAGTTTACCGCGTACAGGTGAAGGAGCATATTCGTGAAGAGGAATATGATGAAAGAGAAACTATACAAGACCAGAACGTAAGAAACGTGGGTTATGCCAGCATCTGAGATGAGTTGCATTTGTTCTTCTGTAGCTCCCATGAAGAGAAATCCAGATGCATATAACAGCTATGTTCGTCAGTACTTGGTCGAATTGATTCTGCGACAGGTTTGGGCAGGAAACTTACGAATGCTGGAATATATTGGAAGCTATTAGCGTCCCCATCCTCAGAGATAGTGTGTTGGTCTTTCAAGACAAATGCAATCTCAACAATTCTGGTTAATCCTGCAGCCATCAATGTATACCCAAAAACGGTATGAACCATCGTGCTGAGGGGCAAGTGTTGTGGATGACCTGACATAGCCCAACCAGTCATGAAGATAACAAATCCGGGGATGAAGTTTCTCTTTGGAGATCCATCCCTCTTTCTGCTCAGCCAAACTCCAGCAAGACCCGCGGCCCACCAGATGACTCCCATTGTGGTATGTTGAATATCATTGGCGACCCACGCTCCGCCCCATCTGTGTTCAGTGAAAGTGTTTACGCACCCCCAAGCAGCAATAACCATCGAATCAAAGAATTCTTGTGACCGTCCCGTTCGCTTCAACCAATGCTGACCAACCAGCATAACCACAGTGAGGAGGATTCCGTATGCGATGAAAGCACTTCCCATGATGAAATGTGCAAGGCATTGTCCCAAGTGATCGTCTCGACAGAATCCCAAGGCCGTGATACCACCAAAGAGCATTTGTGTCCAAGCTACCACTGGCATGGCCTTTCCGACAATTCCGTGGCCATAAACCGCCACCTTCCTGATTTTACCGTGGAACCCCTTTGTGATGTGGAATTTAAGGTAGATGCCAAAAGTGACTTGAACGGCAAGCATGAGCATCAACCAATTGGCGAAATCAGCGTGCACATTCGACGCAAATTCCTTTCCTTTGTGAAGGTGTCCCAAGAAGTATGCCAATATCGCAATGACCGTTCCCGTTACTTGCACTGGTACGTGAAATCGGTTCTTCGTCATCTACTCCTGCAATTAGATGTGTTCTCCTAGCAGTGGCCGAGATGGCTACATACCCCCAGAACCATTCCTGTGGGAAAGATGATGCCAAAACTTAGCATCATCAACAGGATATGTATCCATAATATCGAGTCCTACAATCTGCAGTCAACACCGCCGTCCTATGCGCAATTCCGAAGTATCCCTCTGCCAATATCACATACCATTGGATCTGAACTGGCCGCTTCTCCTTGCACGATCTTTTCCGACATTCCGTGGCCGCCGTGTCCTGTTACATCTCGAGGGAAGGAAAACATGATCGCGGTAATGATGCCAAAGGTCCGAGAGGACATGACACGACTTTTGACAGTCCCTCGAGTCGCCATCTCGCACGGCGGGTGGGGATTCGCCCAGGTTGCAGGGCCCAAGGGGGATCCGAGGTTTCAAGATGATGTGGGTCGGTTGGTATAAAAGGAGGGCAGCGTCTGTGTGGTTGCGTGCCGTATTGGTACAGTACTGGATGCGGAGGCCGTTCGTATCCCTAATTCTCAAGAACAGCAAACTTCTCAACCCTCAGGAGAATTCGATCAAGTCACGTCGCTAAGGTAAGTTGGATGCCAATCGCCGTTGCGGCTCATACCAAGTGAAAGCGCAGTCAGCCCTGGATAGCACTCAGAGTGGAGATTATTCATTCATGCACCCATTGGATAGAACTTGCTCAATTGGTCAGCCTATAAACACGTGATCTATAAATACCTCACCTTTACTAGTACGGTAAATCGGGCTCGTAGGTAGCTTTTTTCAGTACACTTTGGGATGAGACGATTCATGGTCTTTGTCAGAAACCTTTGTCCCTGGATCAAGCCAACCTCATCGAGGTATCCACGGCTCTTTCTAAAGGTCACATGACATACCTCCTCACCTAGGCAGTCTGGCTAGGCAGTCCTGGAGCTGGAAGTGAGGTCTACTAGTAATTGATGACCCGACTTCGTGGACTCAAATCATAGCGGGAAAATCATCTTTACGCTTCTATTGGATGTGGCGGATTCTGGATAATGCTGCATTGTCTCTCCTCCCAGAATACAAGCAACGTATCTGCCATCACGCCTACCTATTCGATTATATAAATCAATAATTACCAACAAAGAAGTCCTCGTAATATCACCTCCCGTTAGAAAAAAGAAGTAGCAGTGATTATTTCGCTTTCTGTTAGCATGAGCCAATTCATATTATCTAAGGGTTTCAAGTGTATCGGGGCAATAACTGCTCCAGTATTATAGGTAACTGTTTTGATTTAGCGAAATAATTAGAGCAGTAGAAATGTCTCAATCAAGCTACGCGAACAGAAAAAGCCACTTGTCTCACATACCCAGAGCATACCTCGCTTCGTTGTCAGTGCGTCTCTTTCTCTGAGCGACACAGACCTACTCTTCAAGGGTATCGAGGTTGCAGGCGTTTCCAAAATGATCACCTGACCTTTTATATACGTAGGTGGAGGAAGCTGATCGACTCCTTCTCTCGGCGCTACAGGTAAACTCAAGATACATCTTAACAAAATCCCAAATTCCAATCAGCTTACGGCACAGATAATAGGAGTCATAAGAATTATAATTACTGAAAATCATGGTTGACCTTTCTTAGGAGGTACGTAACGTCTCGCGCTTACGTGCCAAGATTGGTCTAGCTCATTCCACCCACCAGCACCTCTCGGACACTTATTCTTCCGACTACATCTTTCTGGACACCTCATATTCCAACAGTCATCCGTCTTGCTCTGTGCCTCTGGAGGTTGCTTGTGCCCATTTACATCATTTTGTGTTGTCTCTCGGTGTCCTATATCGTTCGGACGACGTATCTTTCCCATTGGGGACCCGTTAGGTCCGTTGGAGAGCAATAATTTGGTGTCTTATGTTTCAGGACAACGTTATTCTCTCCCATCACACCATCGGTTAATTGCTTGGAAGGTGTGACCCTACCTGCTGTTTTTGTATGTTTGGACATTACCTTCAGTTTCATTAACTTCGATGTTATGGGCTATAGCGTTGTCGTTGTTGCTGCTGCGCAACAGTCCTGGCTGACTTGCTTTATTCAAGATACTCCTAGTGATAGGCTAGCCACGTGCGATACGAAGACCCTCAGGAGTTCATCCTATCCAGGAGTTCAAAATGTCTGATAAAGAGAGCTCGTCTGTAAAAGATGTTGCTCAGATCCGAAGAAAACATCCATGGTATATCATTTTCCCCTAGGCGTAGCTAACACAGCCCCAGAAGTCCAACACATTGATTGCTAATCAGATTTATACAGCGTACTATGCCAACAACGTAAAGTAAAGTGTGACAGGAACGATCCATGTGCAAATTGCATCAGATCTCGAGTAGAATGTATATCAGCAACCAATCTTCCCCCCAAGAGACGGAAGAAGCGATTTCCCGAGGCCGAACTACTTGCACGATTACGCAAGTACGAAGCTCACTTGAGGAATTACGGTGCCGACCTGGAAGCAATTAACCGAGAGGAAGCCCCACCCTCTTCGAAGGAGCAGTCAAATATTACTGTACAACAACTTGAAGCTGGTTGCCGATCGTTATCGGTTGGAAAATCTTTGACGCATGTTGACAAGTATGTATTCTTCCCCCTTCTCGTGATGGACGAAAAAAGCGGTAGTAAAATATACCATTATTATTTCTAGTTTCTAGAGCAACTTTGGGTAACTAAGCTCAACCTTTCGGACTGCTGCTTTATTCGTCTTAGAATTTTCGGTTAATCGTTTTGATTACCTAAAGCTCTTGGAATAAACCAAGTTACCCAAAGATATGGCCATTTACTGCCGCTGTTTCCGTTCACCTTGAGCCTCTTTTGGAATGTTTCATGCTGATGCTCTTGATAGTAACTT
Organism: Hymenoscyphus occultus; assembly: GCA_900536445.1. Lineage (NCBI taxonomy): Eukaryota > Fungi > Ascomycota > Leotiomycetes > Helotiales > Helotiaceae > Hymenoscyphus > Hymenoscyphus occultus. The sequence continues at coordinate 66,101 of UNPT01000088.1, forward strand.
CTGGGGTAGTAAGAATGACGAGGTTTGTACCAACACATGCACTGGTAGTCTTTCGATAAAATAATGACGTTTAACAGTTCCGAGACGCCGAAGAGTTACTTCAAGGCTCATCTGACGATGAAATGTTCAACGATCCCATCACCAAAACATATGACGAGATAGACGTAGAACCAGATGATCTTATCTTTGCAGCGTCTTCAGTTGATGACATGGCAACACTTCACCCTCCACCAGTCAGGATCTTTCGGCTATGGCAAACATTCCTTGACAATGTCAATCCTCTACTCAAGTTATTCCATGCCCCGACAGTTCAACAGCAGATCCTCGATGCAAGCGCAGATCTTTCCAGGATTTCTAAAAGCATGCACGTACTTATGTTCGGTATCTACGCCATGGCAATTTCATCTCTAAACTATGATGAATGCAACGCCATATTCGGCGAAGAAAGGAAACCCCTTTTGAAGCGCTATCAAAACGGTTGCCGACAAGCTCTTATACGAGCCAGTTTTCTCCGAACTTCAGACATGACCATACTCCAAGGTTATGTCCTATACCTCGTAAGTCCCGGATGGGAGCTGTCTCCCATTCATCAACTAGCACTAACACCTTCCAGCACTCGGCTGCTAATTTCACCGTCGACCCTCGCGCCCTTTATTGTCTCACCGGCATAGCAGTCCGCTTAGGTCAACGTATGGGCCTAAACTTTGATGGAACACTTTGCGCCATACCTCCCTTCGAGACCGAAATGCGTCGCCGTCTCTGGTGGCAAATTGTATTCCTCGACACTCGTATAGGAGAACTATCTGGTAGCGCTACCTCGATGTTTCAACACATCCGTAGTGTCCACCTACCTCTAAACGTAAACGACGCCGACCTCTTTCCCGACATGCGTGAGCCACCTGTCGAACATCCCGGCGCCACAGAAATGCTCTTCGTCCTGCCTCGTTGCGAAGTCGTTAAGTTCCTTCTGAAAAATCAGAGCCGGCATCCCACAGTGGGACCCGGAATGTTAGAGATTCCCCAAAAAGAAATGCAAGAATTCGAAGATTACGTGACAGAAAAATACCGCAAGTGCTCCGATCCTCAGATACCTTTGCATAAATCCTCAATTTTGAATACACGATATCATATCCTGCGTGCTAAACTGAGAGGTCGTCCGCCAAGTTCTTACGTGCGGAATCCTAACACTTCGGAGGCGGAAAAGGAGAAAGTTTTTACCCTCTCTCTGGAAATGGTGGAGACTTTCCATCTTATGATCACGTCCCCTAATATCGAAAGGTTTCACTGGATGGTGTTCAAGAATTTTCCTTTTCCCGCACACGTCCACCTGCTCGTCGCTTTACGTACACGTACCACTGGCCCTCTAGCGGATCGCGCATGGGATGCACTCATCGAGCACGGAAGGATTCGGAGAAGTCTTAGTTGGGGAAAGTGGAGGGCCGAGGACAGGAGTACCTCTACAGTTCAGTTAGCCATGGCGAATCTCACCATCAAGGCTTGGGAAGCGAGAGAAGCTGCTAGGCTACCTTATGTAGAAGAACGACCGTCTTTGATTGGAGACTTGATGGAGGTGCTTCAAAGGGGACGAGAGGAGCGAGGCAGTACGACAGGGAGTTCACCGGGGTCGATGGCTCTGGAAGTGATGGGTGCGGGACCTCAGAGTACGGAAGGCTTTTGGGGATCGGGATGGCAGGGGGATCAGAATATGGGTATGGGAACGGGTTTTACTTTTGGGAACGGGAGTGGGATGGGGGGTATAAATGGGATATTGGGGAACGATGGGTTCGGTGACATGGGCATGGGACTGGGAATGGGAATGGGGATGGGGATGGGGATGGATATGATGGGTGTTGCTGGGGGGCGGGTGAATGAGAATGCCAATTGGGCGATTTGGGGAGATTTTACGACGGGGTTTGAGGGAACGGGTGGGGTTGGGACGAAGCAGTTTTCTAGTAGGGAGAATGATTGGCAAGTAGGAACTTGATTATGAGAAATGCGCGGGAAACGAAATTCTCTAACATGGGAGGTCAATCTTCTGGGTAAGGATTTATGCGGTGGGATGGTGTTTGATATACCCCCTCAACTCTGAATATCTGAATAACAGTTTTAACTTCGTAGAAAATTATAAGTCATCCAAACATAAACAAAAGAAGTGGACTCTGTAATCTTACTCAAACCCACCGTAGAGGAAAGCTTGGCCACAATTCTTTCTCCGACTATTATTACATATACACAAGCATCTTGATATACCTGAACTTCCATTAAGGATCGTGTCCTGAAATAAACTCAGCACATGCTTTTGGCTGGGCTGATTGAGTATATCTTCGTCGGACCTCAGTAGTATTTTAGACCAAACCGAGAACTGTAAGTTATATGATATAGTTCTAAATACTCTTTTCCTACTACTGAAAACAGGCCTCTCAAATGCCCAGAGTTCGGAAAAGAACGCGTTAGCAATGCTGGAATCGACCAGGGGAAGCTTGCATATGGGAATGTCTTGCTGTAAAAGGTTCTAAAGCTTGGCATTAAAGAAGACTCAGGTAAGATTACTTCCTCTAACCACAATTCCAAGTAATGAGGAATGCTACATAATCCACATCGTCAATTTCGAGTTCTCGATATTCCTCAATTATTTCTTTTGCTGTCGAAAGAAATCTTACTGTCAAATAGCACCCATTTTCACGATTGGGTTTCTACTCTTGTCAACGGAGTTCGACTTTTGGAAGCAAGCCTTGCGCAAAAAGTTTCATTTTTGCCACTTCTAGAAAGTTCTTCAATATTGTGTCATCCATAATTCATGGCTTGCTTGGTACCTGCGGCCTTTTTGTGCATGCCTATAACATAGCTAGTTTTAGAGTGTGAGCTGGAATGTAAGCGCTCCTCCTTCCGCATAGAGAGTCGTCGCCTTATTAGGGGGCCTATGGACCCCACTGTCTGATTGATGTATGAGCTTGAGAGCTGAGTAAGAGGTTCTTACGCTCATGCGGCTATAGTAGCGAGCATCGATTAGCATTCACTTCAGGAAATGGGTTCTTAATTTACTATAAAGAAAACCAATTCAGAGCCCAGATTTTGTTCTAGGATCTCACAGAGAGTATCTATGTAAACGTCAATAATTCAACAGATCCGCCGTCTTTTATCAGAGGAAGTAAGAAAACTAGTAGCGAGCCATGGGGGCGGGGCGCCTCTATTGTGACATGTTGGTCACTGTGTTAGTTATATTGATGTCTGCAGCGTTTCGCTCCCAGAAGATTGTTAAGGCCACAAAAGCTGCATGGGCGACGTTTTGTGTACTTCAAGGATAGTTTGGGACTCTTGGACAGGCTCAAAAATTTGGGAGGAATGGTAGCAGTACTCAATGCTCAGGACCTTTAACATAGCTCACAATTGTAGCTTTGAAGCAAATGGTCTACCAACCTAATTCTTCGATATTCCCATCTTCCTTGATAGCTACAACCTTCTCACCAGCTTCATATTCCAGTTTCTGATTCTTGTTCTTCGTGTTTTCTAAATTTCTAATTTGGTGGATATTCAGCTCACAAGAGGATGAAATTCTTGGCAATTTCATTCCAATGTGCTGGGAAAATGGCGTCACAAGTAGATCTACTAGCAAAGCCATTGAGCATGCTTACTATAATCTATGTCTGAGAAAGAGGGAGAAAGTGGCTGAACCGTTTTTCTTCCAGGAATGTGACACAACCAGCACGTACTAGCCAGCATTTTGGTGCTCACGCACATGACGGTTCTCGTATCTTCCTCTCAGCTAATTTCAGGGGTAACAGCAATGTCTCCTTTAAAGAATTTTTACAACACGACAGCCTTTTGATTCAATAGAGTCCCACAATGGTTGAACCAAAGTTCTTTTCAAGGCTCCCACGTTGATTTCATAATAAAGTTCTTTCCACAACATTGTAAAATACTCTGAACTCAAATGCTTGGCATTTTTTGGCATTACACTTCTTATATTGGGAAACCCAAAACAGGCTCTGGTCTTATTTAGGGATGTGGCCGCCTAAGTTTCTTGTAGGAACATATACACCTAAGTGACGACACAAGAATGTTCTAGATCATTACAAGAATTTTGTAGGTCAACTTCTGCTATAGAGTTCCTTTCAGAGAGTGGAATGAATATTTTATAAGGCGTTATTGTCCAATATAAGCATTCTAATAATAGAGGGTAGTATAGATCAACCGTCGATAGATCAACTGAACACATTAGCATCCTACGTTTCTGTAGATATCTATAGATTAAAGTAAAAAGCAAATTACAGCTATCTTTCTGTCTTCTCTCTTCATTTCCAACTGAAGCTATTCCTTTTCTGAACATCAGCTCTTGTAAAAGAACGGCTGGCTCCAACGTTCTCACCGTTAATGGCCAAAACAACGCCACGTCCCAGGCTCAGGACCACGAAACAAGAATAATACGAACCAAATCACCAGGCGACTTAACTGAGCTGTATTCACTTACAATACGTGTTAATATTCTATAATAGCGTAAGTATCCAGCTAAGAAGGCCATGGAGGAAATTCCACTTCACTGCGTTTTTGTGTATCTTCATATACGTTCATGTACGAGAAAATGTGTAGCCTAGCCTAGTCGGACTTGCTCTTCAAAATCTTGTTCAAGTCAACTTCCTCCCAAAAGAACAGCTCTTGATCAGCTCCATCGACAAGCCTACCCACACAAAGAATTTCTTGTAGGACTTGCCAGTCTGCGTTGTATGATCTCTCAAATACAATAGCAGAAGCTAGAGATAGCATCTGGGATCTCCTTCAGCAACACACTGGTAAGAAAAACTCTGGTGGATCTTGTGTGAGGGAGGCTAACATATTATCCTCTGTTCTTAGATGATAAGTTCCTTTGAGATCTTTTTGTTAGTCCGGTAGCGAGCCTTTGTATCCTGAGCAGGAAAGTATGCAGAAAGAAGAACTTGGAGCTTGGCAACATGGCGTTGACAAGTCTTCGGGAACTTCCTCGGTGAACCATGAAGAACGATCTATCTCGGAGCAAAGACAACCAGAAAGCCTCGACCAAGGGTTTGACGAGCAAGCTGGGGAACGTCTTCGCGCTTTGGAAGAAAGTAATCGAAAACTCCAGGCGAGCCTCAAATCCGAAACGGAATGGCGTCAAAGTTTAGAACATGAAAATAACGAACTGAAGAAGAAAGAGGTCAATGTCCTGCGAGAGGAAAATACAATGTTCCGACAATCTATTGATGACCTTAGGACTAATCTCACAGCCTCGGAAGAGCGAGTTGAGGAATTGGAGAAAATCCGTCAAGGTTACCAAGAGGAAATGAAGAAAAAAGTCACTAAAATTGAGGAACTTCATAATGTCGAAAGAGACTTGAAGACGAAGCTTCATTCGACCGAACAAGAATTGAATACAAAGCTCCAATCTGTTGAGCAAGGGTTGAATACAAAGTTCTTTGAGCTCAATCTCGAAATGGAAGACGAGAAGTTTATACAAGGTGACTTTCTAAGCGAAGAACCCATACCTCCCTCAGCAGGTTGCGCAAGATGTGGCCTTTTGCGGCAGCAACTCAAGGGCTCCAACAAGAAGCTCCAAGACCTACAACCATGTACACAAGCTCTTTGTGACATCCGACTCAGATTCTTGATTTCCAAAGATGGGGGCAGAGGCTTGGATCGTGCCATCTGGCAGGGAAATACGGTTGCGCATTGTGGAAACATCCTTGTCGACGTCTTTCTATTTATATCGGGCTACTTCAATCGCGAGGAACATGCTGAAATGTTCTTTCGCTTATACAACCGATCTATCGATATCTTTTTAGATCCGAAGTTCGATTTTGATGCTCTGAGAGAAATGCCAAAGGTCTGCGGTATTATAAACGCCCGGGCAACAATGGCTCACCAAGATTCCTTTACCAAAAACACTAATAATGTTGGCATCGACCGAACCTTTGAGGATTTGGAGAAGGCACTCGACATACTCTGGAACCGCTACATCGAATCTGGTAAAATGGAGCGCTTGGAAAGTCTTTCCGAAATCTCAGACATACACAAAGAGATGGAATGTTTGTCAACTAGTATTGTTAAGTTGGGAACGGCACGTCGTAAGAAGAAAGGAAAAGGTCCAAGTAAGTCTCCACTATCATCTTCCGACTCTTCTGGGTATCAAGGAGATGGATCGAGTCGCTAGATTGCCTTTTATGTGTTGGTTGTCTATGTGACAAATTACTAAAAATATTAAACCTGATTCTTCTTGGCTGAAGTCTGTGAACTATTATCTGTCAATCCTTTACGGCCTCTTTGTAGTGATAATTATTTCCACTGGCTCGCAAGGAGTATCTAGACTTATAGTGGTAAGCGAGGCCCAAAAAGCATACTACTATAGTAAGATACCTGTACATTACTCTGTACAACCTATTAACAAGTTATTCTACTAAACTTCTAGTGTAAGTGAAAAGATCATCTTAGTATGCCTACTCTAATTAATATTAACAATTATTGAATCAATAATTATAATACATTCTCAATATATTTACATTGATTATACGAGGCTTTTAGGCTAATATTTTTAAAGAGGGGCGAATAAGATACCTAGTTATTACTATATATACTATTCGAAATTGTTATACTAAATGTCTAGTACAAGTAAATTAATTGTCCTATCTTACCTAGGTTAATAAGAAGTAAGAAGTAACAGTTATTCTTCAGTATTCAGATGACTATTTTAGTTATACGAGGCTTTTAGAATAACATTGTTTCAATACAGGTGTGTTCAAAGTAATGACAGTGCCTCTTACTTAGATCAATCCTATCTCCCTTGAAATCATCATCGCAAAGGTAATGAATTTTGCTACCCGTCTAATCGTCACCTCCCACGATCACCTCCAGTTTTTCGACCATGAAAAAGTGTATGAACTGGAAAGGGAGAGGGGGTTTGGGGGTTTTATAATTTGGGAGACACAGGGGTCTGGCAATCGTGCTTTCCTCCTCTGCTCTTCTCATAGGACACGAGCTCAACGTGGCCCGTCCCGAACATACCCACGCGGAGCAGAGAATTGATCGACAGACGAGAGTCAAGGTCTACCGACTGAGGTCTCGACTCCCGAATTGAATCACTTCTAGTTGATCCTATCCGAGCCAGAGAGTCCACGTCATTCTTTCTTCTCTTAGACCTACACCAGACCGAAATCAAGATTGAGAGAACGTGCGAAGGAGCAACTCGAAGTCGAACTCTTCAAGCAAGATTCCAAGCAAATGGAAGGGAAGGTAGAGACGATCCCAATTCTCGGGACTGCCTGAGTTCCCATACCTAATGTTCCAATAAGTAGCGGTCTTGATATCTTTAAAATCTTTCCTCATACCTATGACAAAAACCCGTTTCCCTAAGCTTCAAACATTTCTCAACATCAAACCTACCAACATGACCTGAACCATTATTGAACAAAGTATAGATTTGTTACTCCCATCATCCTTCTGGACAAAAAATACATGTACCAACAGAAGAATTCATCAAGCTGCAGGCAAAACCTCACTTTCTACATTTCGCACGCGTAACTCAAAATACCAAACATCTCAATAATGCGTGCCTTGATATATCCGATATACCCACCACCTACCCAATCTCACTCCACCTCCCCTTCCAGATACGCTCGCTTAACGTCACGGAAAGGGGAGGGGAAGGCGAAAATACCTACGTAGCTACCTAGCTAGTATGCGAGGCATGAGGGATAGTCAAGCTGCCATGTCAAGCAGCGATGTAAATCTTATGGCGTACCGCAGTAAGATTTCATTGGTACAGCTATGGACCCCAATATTGTAACTGGTTGTTTACAACCACTATTCCTCGAGTTTCTCAAGTAACCCGTCCAATGGTCAACTCTCCCTCTACTACATCCCCTTCTCGGTCAGGTTCCTCTACCAATACGAGTAACTTCCCGTCAACCCCCAATCCTCTCCACAGCCAACCCTATCAAATCCATATAAACATCGGCAAGCACCAAGTACCAACACTTCCATCAAAATATGTACCTACCCCTTCACAATAAAGCAACCCCCCACTCCCTCAACTCAAAAAACCACAAGACACTTCTCACTTCTCACTTCCCACCTCAAAAAAGCAAGAACAAAAAATCTCATCACAGATAAATATCAAACTTTTCTCTTATTTTTTTATCTTCAAGCTGCCTCTACTCCTCTACACCTCTACTCAACCACCTAACATCTTGGGTATCAATAACCTACCTAGCTAATTCTTCCAATTTCTCTTCTTCTTCATCTTCCCTCTACCCCCCATCCCACACACGGCGCCCCTCCTTTCTCCGGTGACGGTCCTATCTACGACAACTAAAAAGGAAAAGAGGACAAAAGAAAATACAATGTCCCTATCCAAAAAATGCCCACTCTAAAAAGCGACTCATCTAACAATTTGTATCTCCAACTTCCACCCATTAACAAATGGAAAAAGAAAAACCAGGCCCATAAGTACCCCATGCAATCTTTTATAAAAAAAAAGGAATTCCCTATGCCGCAATATCATGCCGCCATTGTAATGCGATGCGAATATATCCCATGACTCCCAAAAAACACAAAAGAGAGAAAGAGAGAAGATATATACTCGAAGGATAGGGCGGAACAAAAAAAGGAATCATCCCGCCCAAAAGAAATTCTCGCCACTTCACTCCATCACCCACCACATACACGGCAACGGGGCAGAAGCAGCGAATCAATTAGCATACCCGTTGACCACCGCAAGCGCCCCATCAAGCGCGTCCTCCATACTCCCAACCTGCTCCTTCAACTCCTTATTCTCAGCCCTTAGTAAGCCCACCGTATCCCAAGCCACACTAGCATCCTTGCCACGACAATTACTACACCCCTGCTCACCCATCCCAATACCTTCATACTCCTTATCCTCCTCAATCACCGAGGATGAGATACCCGACATGAGCTTTTGGAAGGCACTCTTCTGCGAGTTGGCAGATTTAGGCCTCGCAGTGGCCGGGTTAGGACTAGGAGGCAACGACTTCCCAAGAGAATCTTGTTGCATATCTGAAGTAGTTTCTCGTGTGGAAACGGAGTTCATGGTAAAGGTTGGGGATAGAGAACGTGAGAATACACTTTCGGCTCCCCCACTCTCTGCATCTGATTCCCCTTCCGCACTGAGGTCCGCAGAACCACGCCACTTTCCGCGAGCGGATGAAGGAGAAGCAGCATCTGAAATACCCAGATCCTCTTCCGTGATTTCGGGGATACTCTGTTGCGAGTTTCGAGCATTGGTTTGCAGAAAAGCCCTGGATTCTTGTTCCTTCTTTCGTGCTGCTTTTTCGCGGGATAATTCCGTGGCTAATTCTGCGATGGCGATGTCTTGTTCTAGGACTCGGGCTGCCATTTCGTCGAGTTGGCATTTCAACATTTGCGCTCGTGTACCTGCTTCGTCTATTTCTTCGGTCAGGGCAGATTTCTCGGCTGTAATTTCGTGGAGGGAAAGGGTTCGAAGTTTATATGCTGTTTGAAGTTTGAGTAGTAGGCCTTCGGCGTTCATGAGGAGGTTGTTGAAGGCTGCTGGTGAGAAGGGGTCGGCTGTGCCATTTGGGAATAATCCTGCGTTGATGTCGAGTGCGAGAAATTCATCGTCCATGACATCTGCTGGCAGGTCTTTTGGCTTTTCTGCGGTTTTCGGGGAGAAGAATCCGAACAGCCCTGACTTTTCTGGTTTAGGCGGCGGCGGCAGTTTTCCTAGTTCTAGCGCCGTTGTCTGCCTCCTTTTTGGTTTTGCCATTACTTCTTCGGATGAGGTGGATCGTGTTGACATTGTGTCTGTCGAGGGAATTTCTATATCTCCTGTTGGTGCTGAGGTTCCAGAAAACCAAGATCCTAATCCTCCCTTCGGTTTGTTGGTGGGTCTTGCAACCCCGTCTTTATCTCCTGTGAGGGTCGCCATGAAACCCGAATCGATCTTCTCCTCTTTCGTGCTCCTCTCAAGCGAAGTTGACTTTAATCTAGAGGGTGATAGTGTGGTGCTTGATCGCTGGTGTCCCCAGATTTGACGTGTCCCTGACTGATGGACTGCTGCGGAGCTGGTGCCCTGTGCTTCAGATAGGACTGCTGATCGTGGGATTGTGTCTGGTTCGAAGGAGAGGAAAGCTTCTTGTATGTGGGCATTATTTTCGGCGTAAAGATCGGAGCATTCTTTCGGTAATGAGGAGTTTCTCGGAGGTATTGGTATTGTCGACTTTGGTGTCGTCTGGGCCCTCTGATGTGTTTCCTTGCGCGAGATGTTTGGTGGAAGGGAGGTGTCAAGGTCGAGCAGAACGGGAGGGTTTTCGCTATGCATTATGCTTATGACAAAAATCGGGGTGACACGGGGTTCAATGCATCGACGATTGCATAAATCGTGAACAAGGATTCGCTTCTTCTTTCGGATGGGTTGTGGGTGTTTCGAGCACAGCGGATTGGCCAACGGGGTTTTTAATGGGTACAAATATGATTCATGCGTGGAGAATCCTCTTGACCTCAAGCCTTTGGGACTGCTTGGATACGGAGCTTTGATGGTGTTTCTTCGTAGCAGGTACGTGGAGTGGCTGATGATGATCTGAGGATCAGATTCAGAGCACGGTGGGGAGGTGGATGGGTGATAGTGGTGACCGTGCGACGGCAAGACAAAAACTGTGATTGTGCAAGTGTTTTTATGAAGTACCGAGTATATTCTGATTGAAACTGTTGCTGTAGTTGTTGCCTGTGTTGTTGTTCTGATACTGTTGCTGTACCTGTACTCGTCCTCAATAGTCGAGCCGAACTAAAGTAGTGGTGCAATGGTAGGACAGGTGCGACCAGTAACCTTAGGTTCTTGGATGGAGAATGTCCTCTAGACTAACTCTAGACTACTTCTTCTGATCCAGGAATGGAAGGTTGAGGATAGATAGCGGGGAAGCTTGGTTAGGGGAAGAGAGGAACTGGTTCAGGCGGTCAGTCCGTCTTATCGATAGCGTACGATTGGCGTTTCGATCCTTCCAGTTGTCGTCGTATCGTGATATGAAGCTCTGCTGCTGCGCTGCGCTGTTTCCTTGTGATTGATAGAATTGTAAATTACTGTACGAGGGGAAGTAACACGCGAGAGAAGAATCTGCTGTCGATGAAAAATATCGAGTCCTGAGTAACAGCAAGTCCAGTCTCGAGTCCTTTACACTTGTAGGGGAGTGGAGAGGTTGGTCATACTGCATATACTTGTAGGTACTTGGTACATATCTTCTAGTGGCTGGAAACTCAAGGAACCTGGAATTCACATGCAACAGGTTTGCTGGGCATTCTCTCGCCCGCCTTTTCTCAACAACTTGTGAAAGCATCCGGAGATAACAGACGTCTTGTTTTTTTATATCTACTCGAGTACTCGTACTCTACTCGTACTTCGTAATAAGAAGCTTACTCCATGTTTGAAGGTATGCGCGATGACGATATTCCCGCTTTTTTGTTTTTTTCTAACGGGCCGTACTCGTACGAGTAGCGGAATTGCAAGTCCCCATTACGGAATAAAGGCTTATTAGTTCTTACAAGTCAAAGTGCGGGTAGAGAGAATTGAGATGATCATAATACATACACAATACACTCTGTACAGAATGAAATTCATCAAGTTCCACATGCGGAGATAAGTGTTGGTGTCCTGATCGCAATCACACCACACTACCAAAGTGTTTCAGATTGAGATAAATCACGTGATTATAAACATCCCAAGCGGGCCCAGATCCTTTTTCTTGTCCAAACACCTCAAGTTGATTAAAACAGAATTACTCACAATCAATAGAGAACAACTACTTTAATTGTCCTAGGATTTGTAGTTAGTTTTCATTATTATAAAGGATTAGAATATTAAAAGTATGAGGTTGAGCTAGTAGGAAAGGATCGAGACCTCGACATATTCCAACAGCTGCTTTCATCCTAAGGATCAGATGATAAAGCAAGACTATTCTCCCGTGCGTACTGTCGTCGTAAATTTAAGGAGTGCGTCGCATGAATTAACACATTCATACTAATAGAGTTCGTTACAATATACGTTAGAAAAAATTCAAGTAAATAGATCTCCGTATATAGATAGGATAAGATAAACACGGGCAGCAATAGTTTTTGAAATTCATCTCGACTAGCTAGATACCCTGAAATCCTGATGTCGACATCAATCACATCTCCCCCGCTCCAAAGAATGTGGTGTCGGGTCTGATGAGCACTCGCTTCCTCTCACAAATCCCTTTTATCAAAAGGTCAGGATGGAAATTAAGCAGCACCGACAGCCCTAGCCGACTCCTGGCGCTCTTTTTCGAGGAGTGCCTCCATGATTCCTACAGGAGCCACGTTATCCTTTTTCATCTCCTTAACGACCTTGTCAACGCCAAGTTGCTCGTCAGTCCAGAGAGGTTCGGGATCCTTCACACCAGGCTCACCAACACCGATGAATCCACCTTGGCTGGCCCATTCGCTGGTACGTTTGATTCCCAATTCAGTCCAGACGGATTCGAGAGCGGATACTAGGTGTTCACGGAATTCGCGTGTGTGACCTGGGGTTGGAGTTATACGGAGACGTTCTTGCCCAACAGGAACGGTGGGATAATTGATCGATTGAACATAAATGTCATGTTTATCCAAAAGTAAATCAGATGCCTTCTTGGCAAGTTCGGCGTTGCCTACCAACAAGGGTATAATATGACTTGGATTTGGAATAACGGGGATGTCGCGTTCAGCAAGAGAGTCTTTGACTGCTCGGGTGTGAAGTTGTTGCAATCGTCTGTCGCCTTGGTACTTCATTTGATATTGGATTGCTGTCTCTGCCCCTTTCATGGTGGCAGGTGGGAGAGAAGTTGTGAAAATGAAACCAGGTGCAAGGGAGCGAATGGTATCAACCATTTTCGCGGAACCAGCAATGTAACCTCCCACACAGCCGTACGCTTTACCCAAAGTTCCGGTGATAATATCAACTCGGTCCATGACCGTACCACGGGGACGGCCATTAAGATGCGCTTCATAATCAAGATGTTCTGCTACACCAGCTCCATTTGGTCCGTACATGCCAACAGCATGGACTTCATCGAGAAAGGTGATTGCACCGTATTTCTCGGCTAAATCACATATTCCCTCAATTGGACCAACCGAGCCACACATAGAGTAGACTGACTCCCAAGCGATGATCTTGGGAACATCGGAAGGAATTGATGCAAGTTTGGCCTCGAGATCAGCAAGATCATTGTGTTTGAATACGATTTTCTTCGCACCAGAGTGGCGAATTCCCTGTATCATTGAGGCATGGTTCAAACTGTCCGACAAAATGACACAGTCTGGCAATTTGCTTCCCAATGTGGCAAGAGTAGCATCATTCGCAACATAGCAAGAAGTAAAAACCAATGCCGCGTCCTTGGCGTGCAATTTTGCCAACGTATTCTCCAGGCTTACGGCATGTTGGTTGTGACCGGAAATATTCCGCGTACCACCGGCTCCAGCGCCGTACTCATCGAGAGTTTCGTGCATCGACTTCAAAACCTCAGGATTTCTACCCATACCGAGGTAATCATTGGAACACCAAACAGTGACTTTCTCGCTCTTATTGTCTTTATGGGCGCGGGGAAATTCCTTAGCGAGGCGATTGATGTTGTTAAAGTAGCGGTAAGACTTGTCCTTATGCTTCTTGTCCAATTCAGTATTGTAAAAAGCCTCGTAATCAAATTTGGGGGCGTTGGGCTGGTGAACCACTGGAGGTTTGATGTGTTGCGGAAGAGGAACTATTCAGGGATTAGCGGGGTAACAATTGGAGTTTTGCCATCAGACTCAACGTACCACGCTCGCGATTATACAATGTATCCTCAATGGCTCTGGCTTCACGAGCATGCGTTGTATGAATTCGCGCCTTGCCAGATCCATTGTTGCCAGACTTTCCAGTGAAGGCGCGAATGGCTCCAATGGCCGCCACACCTCCTAATCCCACGTTGCTCGCCTTTGCGGTTTGAATGGCGAGGGCCTTTCCCATGACGGGGCAGCGACGGGCAATGGTCTGCAAGTTGGACATGCTGCCGCCGCATGGTGATACCTGGCGAGATGGGGCAGAAGTTGAGAGAGAACGGAGAGTCGCAGGCGAGGTCTTCTTCAAGAAGGGACACATTGACTTCGATTGACGAAGAGCGGCGTCCATGATTGCGGTAAAGCAAGGTAGATCGGTTGTGAAGTTCGAATGGAATTCTTTGGTGATATTTTCGTAGTCGTTTCTCACGCTGACAGGACACGCGGTGTGAAGTGAGAAGAGAGAACTTGCCTACTCTGTACTAAAGAGAGACCCTCTAAAAGCGACGGGAGGAGCGGCGGTGCGAGTTGTGGGGAAAGATGTTGGACTGGGTACGAGTCCGATGGAGCCGGGATTGGGTGGTGCCCAGGCTGTCAAAGCAGCAGTCTGGGCTGTGTAAGCTTATTTCAAATGGGTCTGATTGGTCAATGCCCCACTTATAAATATCGGACTTCCGCTTTGGGTAACTACAGGTACTCATGACATAGCCTGTATCTTGTGTGTATTACTGTATTTCTCACCTACCTATTGCCTGTATGTAACGTAGGTACTTTCGCTTTCTTGACAGATGAGCCTAACATACCAATTGAGTTGAAATACTACCTACAACTTGCCGATGAAAGAGCGTCTTACATAAGAAATGTTGGTGCCTCAACTTTCTCCGAGCTCCCGCTTAATGTCCTCCTTTCATGGGCCAAGCTAACCTTAAGTAAAGAACTTACTTGAATCAGAGTAGCTCTTTGAAGTGATTACCTACATTGTCTTGGAAAGCTGAAAAACAGTAATGATCCAAATTGTGCAAAACATTTGGAATAACTGAGAATTATTCTATTCCAGAAGTAGGTAATATACACTGTCACTATTTTACACTGTGTGTTGGAGTTACTCGTATATCTTTATCCTATGGACACCAATACTACCTATGATATTTGGTTTGTATAAAAAAAACCCCCCCACCCATACATCCGCTCGCCACGTACCTAACCCAAAACACTCAAGACACACTCCATACAGTGCCCTCAACATCTTCATTGTTCTCCATAGACTTACCGCTTTCTGTAGTCCCACCACTCTCAATGATTTCACCATCTCCAGCTTTGGCCCAAGATTCGTCTGTCTCAACCTCCTTCTCTATAGCCACATTCATCTGGTCTCGACCTTGTTTTCTCGGCTCGTACAGGCCTTGGGATCTGCGACGCTCTGTTGATAGTCTGGTAATGGACTTCATCTTCTCTCTCATCCGCTCATGAAGGCTGATAACTTCCGGAGTCTCTTCCAAACTAGCCAGCGTTTCTGGATTATACCGTCGAGAACCCCTAAACCACTTGTCTTTGAACTCCTGGTACAAAACCAAGAATTCCCTGTCAGTTTCAGGGTCCAAGCTATGGGGACCGAAGGAGTCGTATTCGACCATTGTTGCGTGTAGGTTTAATATCCCGCAAACGACTCATAGCCTTTTCAGAACGGAAAAATCGAGCTTGCGGTCAAGGAACAACGAGATACCCCGACCGTACTTTTTCTGGAATGCTTCTCTATGTTCCTTGGTATGAAAGAATTCATCTTTAAAGAAGCTGGCATCAACAATGATGTTACCGTCGTGTGCCGATCTGTTTCCACAATCTCGCACGTTACGATCCCGTGGGTCTTCTTTTGACATTAAGAATCTATGCCGAATGAAATAGCAACTTATTACCATTGGCCTCCAAAGCTCAATCTTTTCCCGAAGACCCTTGATAGTCCTATTGGCACGGTTGAGCTTCGATTGCAAGGATTTACAATCAACAGACGGTTCTTCATTTAAGAAATCTCCCTGGAAGAATCTGTCGTTCTCAAGTTCGAGATCAGATTCAAATAGCTTCTTCTTCAATTCAGTCTTCTCGTCCTCAGACGCGAGATGGAATCTCAAAAGCTCTTTCTTGAGTTCAGTTTTACTGTTCTCAAGCTCCAGGTTGGCATCAAAAAGGTCTTGCTTCAAGTCATTCTCTTTCTCATGAAGCTCTTCGATTTTCGCTGTCTTTTTTCTCATTTCCTCTAGGTACAGATTGCGTAGTTCCTCGTTCTCTGCCTTGGCAGCAGTAAGTTTTGCCTCGAAAGTGGAGTTTGTTTCTGTGGCTTCTTGCAGCTGCTTCTCAGCGGCTGCAAGCTTTGCTTGGAGATCATGGTTGCTTCGCTCGAGGTTGTCTCGCTGTTGCTGCTCGCGTTCGAGGGATTTCTGAAGCGTTTGATTGAACTTTCGTGAATGGATAAGTTCTCGAGCTTGCTTTGTAGATCTCTGGGTGTGGAACCCTTGCCTGTTTCCGGAGGATGGGATTGTTGGCAGATCGTCACTATTGTCTTGCCATTCTTCAAGTTCCTCGTCCTTGATATTCTGCTGTTCTGAACCCACGTTATCTCTAGGCAACTCGTACGAAGAACTGCTGCGACT
Source organism: Hymenoscyphus occultus (assembly GCA_900536445.1). Lineage (NCBI taxonomy): Eukaryota > Fungi > Ascomycota > Leotiomycetes > Helotiales > Helotiaceae > Hymenoscyphus > Hymenoscyphus occultus. The sequence goes on from UNPT01000088.1 coordinate 82,534, forward strand.
TTTCGATGCATCCGGGTTGGAATCTCTCCAGTTTGGAGTGGCCCAGGCAGGCGTGGAGTTTGAGTTGAGGTCGTGAGACATCTTGATGGTGTCTATATATCCCTGACCGACTTTTCATAAGCCTGTGATATCAACTATATTCTTGGGTTTGAGTTTCTTACCTGAGGGCTTTCTGCTTTCTTCCTACGTTGAATAAACTCACAAGCTATAGTAGCGGTTACTTAACGGCAGCGTACCTCCCCCAAGCGGAAGAGACAGTCCAACAAGTTGACGTTGTGTTTCACGAGGAGAGGTGTATGCTCTATAGAAAGAGGAACCACATATTAGCTTCCCTTACACAACTTTCCCAAAGGACTTACCAGAGAGATATTTGAAAGAAGATCTAGTTTCTCAGGTCTGCGTTGCGCTACTCTTGTATAGTTGTGTTGACATTGATACACTAGGACAGAGAGACCTTGTCGACGAAGTTGTCTGCAGAGATGGAGTTGTTGGTATATTTCTTAGGGTGGGTTGTTTGGTAGAATCCCAAAGGCTCCCTACACATAGTCTAATAGGATACATAGTAACATCCATGGTGGGGGAAAGCCAGACTAGGCCAAACCAGGCGTGTCTCCGCCATGAGAACTACGTTCAAATCCATGGTGAAGCAGGATTTTCACCGTTTCTGCCTTACGTTATGTATACATTACAATGAAGAGTAGGGCAAATTGTGGGTGAAGCCATTTTGGTTAAGCTGGACATCCTGAGAGGGGTGGCTTTGATTGGTATCGCCCTCATTGAGGGTGGTTTGAAGCGTGGGAATGACGGATTCACAGCCAGACTGTGAAAATTAGTCCTTAATACTATTCTCATTAGCCATTGTCTATAAAGTTCTATCGAAAAGATAGAGTTGAACGTAGATGGTGGAGGAAAGAATTCTAAGCTGTGAAGGGTCTGGAGTGTTCGCTTGCGGTGATGCACCACTTCTATAAGTTTCATATTCATACAAGCAAACCGTTTTGATTGTCTAGGTGTCACCCGCTATTCTCACCTGATGATTCATTTGATTTCTGTTGCAAAATTGTGAGAAAACTTGTGAGAGTGAAAGTGCCAAAGTGGCCCCAGGAATACTTTATGTGGGATTTATTGTTTGTTACTTACAAATGCTTGAAGAAGGGGCTGATCACGAGATGAACTCTGACGAAAAAAGTTCTTTATGACTTCCCTTACATCTAACGCCTTTGAGAAACTCAGTGTTTTGAGGTCCATCATATTTTTTACCCGTAAAGTTTTACATATTAAGCCATGCCGTACATTGGGGTATCGATTAAGATACTAGTTTACTAAGGGCAGCATTCCGCATTGGGAATTCCATTCCATTCCATACCCTCTATTCTGTGGAAGTTGCATGGAATTAAATCATGTGACTGGGGAAAAGTCTGCCTGGTCTGGCAGATTAATGGGAAGCGTTTTTTAGCCTCAGCATGAATAGCCATGTTATATAAAAAACTATCAGCTAGACTTTGGTAGTTTATATGCCTTGAATAATCCCCGAGTACGTTAATCCACTCTAAATACCTAGGCCATTTCACTGTTAACATCTGTATCCTGCCCTCCTATTAGTCAAATTCTATGTCCATAGTACCTCTCGGGAACTCCATTTTTCTTTGAATTTCCAGTGCATACTCGATGGAAGCAATCACTCATGATCAATTTTAGTGGTGCTCTGGAAGGATTCCAGATAGAATGGAGTTTTAGAATTCCATGGAATCGTGTTCCATTCACCGAATACTGATTACGGTTAAGACTGCCCTGCTGAATTGCATTGTTCTGGATCCTGAGGTCATTCTTGAAGTAGACAGCCAGTAGCAAGCCGCTTTCCACAGTGTTACATTGATTATTAACGAATAATATGCCAATTTACTAACCTCCTTCTGGTAATAATGTTCCCGAAGTAAAATAGTTGCGAGGATATCATGGCGAAGTGATACAGTGACTTACAAGTACCGTATTAAGTGGAATATAAGATAACTTCACAGTTGTTATATAAAAGAAGGTTCTAATCTCTCAAAATATCAATATCTTATAAGTCTAGCCAATCAGATAGCTAGGATCTAAATCTCTTTATTTTATATTAGTATCCGAGCACTTATCCCACCATCACCACATGCTCTAAATTGCTCAGGATTGAAGGATTATACTATCAAAACTTATTTCTAAAATTAGCATATAAAAGACTCGCATATAAACATTATAAAAAGCGAGGCTATTCCTATATTACCCCGCGTATTTACCCTACTATCCTACACTTTATCTGTCCATATCCATAACCATATGGTTAAAATCAGGAGAGGACGCCTCGTCGTCACTATTAAATACGTCTTCTGAGCTCTAGTTGCTAGGAAATTAGACTTAATACAGAGGGCCGATATAAATATAATCACTCGGTTAATTTATATCTTGCCCCCTATAACCACCCTATAACCACCATTAGAATGATTTTAAGACCCATTCCTTATCCTATTCTCTATAAAAAATGCACATAATCTTAGATGTGGAATAGGCTTAAAGATTCAACAGGTTAGACGTGGTTAGGGGTAAAACATATAGAAAAGGGGGTTGGTTAATCCAACCACCCGAAAAAAGTAGGGTAATCTTTTTTATCATGTGCTAATATTCTACTAAAATAAGGTTGGATTTAGCCTCTGGACTAACTTTTTATTTGTAGAATGTTATCTTATATTCCAATTAATACAGTAGTTGAATAACCCCATTACATCTACTACCCGTCAAAACATAGGCAACAAGTCTAAACAATCAACCCTGTCATCCGCCACCTAGGCATTTCTTTAACTGAGCAAGATACTCTCGTCAATTTGACAGAACAGGTGAATGGGACTAGTAGTAATTTTAACAAATGTGTTCAATTCTCACTCCTTGTACAGTAAAAGGCATTCAAGGAGATGATGCATATACTAAACCAACTTCGTCAACTACGTTTACGAAGCTTAGAACCAAATCTGAAAACTCACTTAGTCTGGTTTTTATATCCTAGGTCGCTCTTTCAGCAATAAGTGTAGAGATGTTTTTTACTGTTTTTATAGATATAAATCCCAGGAGTTAGAGCATGTAAGATAGTTTGGTACTACACTAGATATATTTCAATACTAAAGAATCTTGTTACATGGTCCGAAGCAAATTGCTTAATAAAATACAGAAATTTGAATAAGCTACCTGTTACCTAGGTAAGCTGGCTCCCAGTGGACAAGAAAAGTGGCAGAGATTTATCTTTCAACTATTAGCGTAAGTTGATTCTAAGTACTAAAATGTTTAAAATATCTCGAACAGCTACCTTTTATTGTGCTATCTTTTTCGATGAATCACTTTGATTACTCGAAATAAGTAATATAATATAATGGTTTTTAGTTAAGTTAGGCTAAGATAAAAGAAGTTTAAACTATTAGCGTAAGTTAATTCTAAGTACTAAAATGTTTTAAATATCTAGAACAATTACCTTTGATTGTGCTATCGTTTTCGATAAATCACTTTGATTATTCGAAATAACTGATATAATACAATGGTTTTTAGTTAGGTTAGGATAAGACCATATGAAAAAACTTTATGTCTCGTGTATTCATGAACTACCCTGATTATGTCTTATGTCTGTGTAGAAGACAAACTAATTAATAACCTTCTTACCATGTCTTAAATGCCAGTTTGCATCCTTCTGCAATGGCGCTCTCTTCAGATTTCGTCTTCTAGGAATAGATGCAACCTTTACAGGTGCTCTCTTCGTCTCAACCACATCTCGCTTAGCAAATCCACCAGCAACGCACTCCTTGCCTCCCTTAAATGCTGCACTAGCAGCTCCCTTCCACAAAGCAGTGACATCCTCAATCATTTCAGGCGTATAAAAGATTCTACAATCTGCCTCCTCATAAGTGAATTGTCCTGGTAACCCGTCCTCTACATGATCTCTATTAATAGCATCACGAAGATTAATTCCAGTGCTCGCGGCTCTTGATTGAGGATAATTGCTAAGCTTCTTCAAGGCGGTGGTAGAGGGAACTGGGGAGGTGTTATTCGCGTAGAAGAGAACTGTTTCCGCTGTGTTGTAGATGTTGGCGAAGGAAAGAATCTGAGCTCCCTTCACCCCACCAATTGCTTGTACAGGTCCTGGTTGTGGTCGTCCTCCCACCATGATTACCTTTACACCGGCTTGGATACGCATCATTTCGGAGAAGAGGGTACATGTCGAGGCACAGTAGCCGTCCGTTAACATAATAATATCTTCTGCTGCGAATGGTTGTGTGAAGTTTTGCCGTGAGCGATAGCCTGTGATGTCGAAGCCGATTCCAAAGGTATTATTTATGGTTGTAAGTGGATCGTTGAAATTCCATCGTAGAATCTCCGTAAACTCGTCTCCACGTAGCTCGACTGGGCCATATTTAGCCTCGAAGGTCTCGAAGGGTTGGTCAGTGATGTTATAGTCGTAACGGTAGTTGAACCACGTCTCGTAAAGATTTATCAGGTCGAAATTATCGGACGTCTGGGGATTGAAATCTCCTCCCACGATATCTGAGATTGCACGACATATTTCATTGAAAGTATCGCTCTCTCTGATTCGCGAGAATCCATCTTGGACAATATGTGGGAAGAGCTGGCGGAAGAGATCATATCCATTCAAGATATATCCCCCGCCATTTTTACTCAAATCGATAACAAGCTTGCTCTTCCCAGCGGCCTTGGCTTCAGCAAAGAAGGTTTCAGCCAGGGCTTGAAATTCGGAGGGTGTATCAGGCTCGAAACCCAAGACACTGAGAACAGCAACATCTTCAAAACCTGTTCCGTTGAGGTAGTAACCCCCGATAGAGAAGTCGTCCAGGATTATTTGGGGCGTTGGGTATCCTGGAACGATGGCACCGCTTGGTGTAGCTTCTTCGATAGCTTCGGCGGTCTGTACTGTTGAGAATGCACCAGGTGCGAACTTTCGAAAAAATGAAGGTCCATCCACCACTCCATTGAAGTTGCCGATAACGTTGGCGAGGTTTTCGAAAGTGAAGACAGTACCGTTTTCAAATGTATAAGTAGTGTTTGCCCCAGGGTAAACATATCTAGAAGGATAAAGGTTAGATGCAATATCTTGTTGTTCATTATTGGGACTTGCCTTGTTCTACCAGCAGTAGACCATAATCCATTCACAATACCGCCAGATCCGCCAGATGCTTTGTTATAGAAAAGAGTATTGTAGCCTGCATCGGCATCTTGATTAAAGGTCAATGGAAAGATAAAATCCGATAGATACTTTACTGCGTCTACTCCATTGATTTGGGTGACTACTGATGCCGTGTCTGGCGATGAAACAATATCGTCTTTCAGATATATTTGTGGAAGTGAAGTTCCATCTTTGCTGACTGATACCAGTGCTGTTGGTTTGATCCATCTGATGCCATTTGAAATAACATCAGGGTAAAATACAAAGTGTCCGTCGTGAGCTTTGGCGAAGATATTATAAAAGTCGAGTTCGAATTCTGCCTCGTTCGCGTAAATATCCGATTCGAGTTTCGCCTTTACCGAAGCGAGATAGCCGAGGGGGTCGTGAGGTGGGTAGAAGTATGTGGAAGGAGGATCTTTCAACCAAGGGAGATCTGAAAGAAGTTAATACAGTCGTCAATTCGAGGCTTTCTGACGAGCACATACCACTTTGCCATTCCAAGTATGGTTCTACTTCATTTACCAATTTTAGTGCTGCTTCCTTGTTGAGAGGGACCGAGTTGAGGCATTCTTGAGCAAGCTTCGCGGGGACTGTTGGTGTTGCTAATAAAACTGTTAGATATCTGGCGCCCGGTTGACAAGGTGGCAGAGATTCATTTTTTAACTATTGGCGTAAGTTGCTTCTAAGTATTGAAATATTTCAAAAATCTAGAACTGCCTTGATTGTCCTATCGTTTTAGAACAATCAAGTTGATTAATCCAAAAATCTGGAACAATTAACTTGATTGTCCTATTGTTTTAGAACAATCAAGTTAATTGATCCAAATGAATAACAATATAGAACGATTTTTAGTTAGCTGGGCTAAAATAAAAGAAGTCTCTGCCACTTTCACTCTGCCTACCTGATGGTGCTGTCGCAACCTGAGCCGCCGATATTTGGCTAATACTAGCACAGGCATTTGTAACACTGGGAGCAGCTGTCGAAGAAGGTGAAGCTGTGGGTGTAGCAATGCAACCACAAGCGCTAGAAACTCTGACTGTCAAATTGGCATTCTGATTCTGTTGGCACGCCTGGGAGGCATAGGAAGGAATAGGTGGAGCTGCGATTCTGGGGTTTGTGAGTTTGGCGCAAAATTCCAGGGAAGCCTCTAGACGACCTGGGATTTGTGTAGCTCTCAATGCACGAAGGCAATTGTCGGCATCACAGGCAGCCGAAGCCAGGCTGGCCGCAAATAGAAGTAATGTCCCTAAGTAAAGCATTGTATTACCGGTTGACATTCAAAAGTGAACGGAAGGATAAACAAGCTCATTTCTGGGTGAGGGAGAGCTATATAGCCTTGGTTACCTCCCTGGTTATCATCCTGGGCATTGCATTCACTACTGCACTCTTGCTGCATTGCGAAATTGTTACAAGCAACTTCTCCATCGGGGTACACGAATTGTACTCCGTAAAGACCTCACTTGTAAGAGACTTGTCTATTACTCTATGCACACCTTGAGAATCCATTGTTCTAGAATGCCTCACACAACCAACTTAATTGTCCCAAATGACTTGGGATAATGAAGATATGCTAGTTTTGATTGTCCTAAACCGCTCGTACAACCATCTTAATTGTGCAAGACTTCTAGGATAATTTTGTTCTACCTAGGTGTGTCCAGAGTAATGACGACCGCTCTTACGAAGTAGATACCAATCAGCTCTGTCGAGCATGGCAATCGCATGTTGACAAGCGCTTTGAATCAATAAGATAACACGAACTAGATAAGGATGATTTGACAAGTTTTAATTCAAACATTTGATTGGAGGAAAGGAGCTTCAAATAGATGTCTGTACCTGCGCCGAGATGCAAGATACCTGGTCATTACTCGGTACTCTGTGCACACTATCAGAAGTCATTATGCCAAAGGTCTGGCACAAGTAACTTATTGATTGTCCCAATTCACCTAATTTAATAAGGAGTGAGAATCAACAATTATTCGAAATCATTTGGATAATTGTTTTAGTTGCGCGAGGCTTTTAGAATAATAACATTCTAATGTAGGTGTGTTCAGAGTAATGACCGTGTCTCTTCCAGAAGTACACAGGCGCGACAGGCTTTCTGGGAGCACCATATTGACCAGGTCCATTCTCGGTTGCGCTTGTCCGCTTTTGCCAGCGAATGCAACACGACTGAGGGGTAGAGAGGCAAAGTCCCAAGGATCTGAGGAGAGAGGCGGTAGAATTGTGTAAACATGCATGGAGATCCTCATAAGTCGGGACCTGAGTCCCAAATAGGAAGGTCGCTCATGATAGCAGCCGTACTTGATGGATAGCGGCTCTTGCCCCTTGGTAAAACTAGAAGAAGCACTGCTTCTATTGAATTTCATCAATCCTGAATAGATTTTAGGAGGAATCGATTAAACATAGTTTACATCGTCTTTGCATTTTGCTTGACAGAGTTCCCGCACGGTACGGTCCGTACCACAAGATTGCTTGGCTGAGGATCATCTCAACAGCGGAGATTTTCCCGGTTCCAAACGATTCAAGTAAACCCTGTAAGCTGCCATGGGCAAATTGAGAATCACCCGAATCAAATATTGTGGTTGTGTTACTCGAGTACCGGTGAGGAGGAAAAAAAACGGAACGTTGAAAGAGACTTTTTGCCATACATACAGTACTGTAAGCGGAGGTGTGGCGGAAACCTCAGCCACAGGCACAACCCAAATTTTTTTCCCAACTCGTAAATATCTGGAGCGTATTAACGAGAAATAAGGTTCGACCATTTACCTACTGAAGTCTACTTACTTTATGTTGGAAAAGCTATGGGAGACTTGGGCGCCAGAAATCCTACCTCTAGTCGACGATGACAAGGTTAAGCTTACCCTGGTATGGAGGATCCAAAGTAAGAACAGACTAGTTGAAGTTACATGTTCAAACTTCGAACGGTTCAGCGAGCCTCGGTCTATATGTGATTGAAACAGTTTTTTTATGTTTATCAACTTACAGTATCAAACTGAATGATCGAGACATATCTTAAGCCAAATTATTTACAACTGAAATGGAGCAAGTGCCCCCACGACTGGTTTTCTTATCTTGCCAACTCCGATCTATACTCATCAAATCAACCATCAATGCGTAGAAAAAGCCCTCAATGCTTTAAAATTTGTATCTTGCAGCGTTGAGATTTCTCCACCAGTCACGTAACATCCACCTATCGAAATCTGTTATAACCATTGAAGCGCCGGCATTCATAATGAACTTGGTGATGCCGGTTGGTTTCCAATCATAGAAATCTGCGACATAATTAGCTAAATATTGAACCATTAAGTAATAGAGAGGAGAGAGACTTGCCATCCAACGCAAATGTATGTCCTATCTCGTGGAGTACAATATGAATGGAATCATCATCAATTGTCTTCATGAAATACCCCTGTCCAACACGTTGACCCCAGTCGCCTCCAGCACCGGAACCATCCATTCCATCAGATAACCAAAGACTTTGATCATAATGCCTTGCAGCTCCTCCGGGGCATTGAGAGTAATCCCCATCCCTGTTAAAGAACCGTCCACATCTTGGGTCACATTCCGCAGTTCCACCAGAGTCAGTGTTAGTATATACATCCACATCTGAAGTGTCGCCTAAAAGGAGCCTCTTGTTTTTGACGGCCCATCCTACTACCTTCACATCAACGGTATCATATGGCCATCCATCGAATCCGGCCAGAACATCCATCCACTTCTTGAATGAACGTTGGATGGCAACCTCGGTCTTTTGACGATCCTCGGGAGACGCTGTATTGTTGGTATCCCAACGGACACAGTAGTTGATCTTCCCTTCACCGGCGATGACTTGGTCGAATCCGAAGTTCTTGAACCTGAGAGATCGAGAGAATGTTTTCAACTCACGGTCCCATACCTGTTCGCAATAGTTAGTAATGAATTTCTCCTTCTGTAATTTGAAAACGACGTACCTGCTTCAAAGGTGCTACAAGCTCAGCTGGTGGATCCCAAGTTTTTGGTAATTGGGAAGAATCGGATGGAGCTTGCCTGGCAATCATCTCTTGTGAGTCGGTGTTAAAGTCTCTGGCATCGAATTTGCAAACTTCACGCTCTATAACATGGGGAATAGCACCAGCCTGGGTGTATCCAAGGACGGAAATGACAGTCAAAGACGACAAAAAGAATGACAGAGCCATGATGAATTAAAGATATGGCTTGGTGGATGTACAAGCTAGTACTGTGTGATGAAGAAACCCCGCTTGAAGAAGCAAAATCCCCAAACAGATTAGCCCCCTCTTCTTATATCCCTCAATGATTTTGCAGACATCATATTTGTGGAGATCCAGAAAGTCGTCTGGTACATTTCTTTGGTACTTCTAATTTTAAACAAAGTACATATACAGTACATCTAGAGCTTGTATGCCCTTCTTGGCCCCACAATACCTCAGTCGCCAAGTCTTCTAAATCCGACTAGCTGGCACTCATCGATTGCGAAACTCCATTTACAATAAATAGAAATTGACAAGAGGTCATCGGTACTATATACGTATCTAGTATTTGTTTCGACTCTACTGCGATTTGTTTTGTTTCAAACACCGGGCTGAGGCCGAGACCGAAAAGCGGGGAAGTACCTGGCTATATTTCGTATTTCGTTCAAGCACTACTAGCTGGCAGCTGCCTTGCTGCGGAGATCCTCGCCCCCGTGTAATCTAATAGATGGGTGATCATATACTGTAGCCTCTCTTAAAATGGTTGAATATCGATGCTAATTGAATCGCACACAACATCTTTATTGACGAAGTATGGTATTTAATGATGAGCCTGCGCGCTCTTCGTTACCGAGATCTTGTGCTTGGAACACAAATAAAGGGGGTTTCATAGAGATCAACGTATAGTTGAACACCTTTATCGCTAAAATATTTCCGGGTCACCAAAAAATCTCAAGTGTGCTGATTAATACAAAATAATTGTACACCGTACGCAAACTTGCAAAGATGGGACGGAGAGATACTACATTATCGCTCCCTAAGGAGTTTGACTAGACTATGTCCATGTATATGAGTTTTTTGTATTCTGGTCGCAAGAAACAACCGACTCCCCGTCATCCCAAATAACACGAACTGTTTTTCTTGCATCATCCGAAACGCAAGAAGGTATGTATCTCAGGAGACAAAGTAATATGCTTCTTTCCACTTCTTCTCTTTAGCTCTCTCAAAGTTTCTCTCATGCTTTTAACCTCCTCCACCATTCCCCCGGGTGGCAGCGATGGATATGCCTCAAGTCTCCAAGTTAAGCTCTTCAAGTTCACAAGCCTTGATAACAGTAATTTCGTGGGTTCCTCGCACACTTCCTGAATTTCTTCGAGGGAATAAGGCGATAGGGCAAGCCAGCGGCAGCAAATTTTGACCTCTTCTATTCCTGTAAAATCAGTGTTGGCAAGAGTGCAGTTTACTCAGCTTTGTGCTCAGTTTTACACACCATTAAACTGTCTATAGTATATTAGTTTCGTTCGATCTTTGAAAGCTGTACCAAAAAAAAGACAAAACTAACCAAGCAAACTTTCGTAGTTTAATAAAACTATATATTAATTTTAATCTAAATTAGTTAATGTCCCGTCTCTTATACAAATTCGTCCTATTCTCTCGAGCCTTCTTAATTAGTTTGAGCGTACGGCTAGACTTCCTATGCTTAGGTATAGGTTGATCTATACGGGGCGGGTAGATATATTATCGTTCTATTAGTATGATAAGTCTAGAGTTTAATATAGTAGATTATATGCCTAGTAAACAAAATAAGGTTAAAGCGGAAGTCTTTTTAGCCTGTGCACCACGTGTAGCACGTAATTATAGTAATAAGTTTGTAGGCGGTGGGACTAACTCTAAATTACCGAAAAAGTCCCCTTTTAAGCTTAGTAGCCCCCCTCTTTCCTTAGTCCGTCTTTCAGGAGCTCTGACCAGTTACTCAACCCTATATAAAAGTACCCTATTAAGAGCTCTATAAAATAGTCTTATAAAACTGCTAAAACTATATAGTTTTAATGGCCAAAACTGTGCTAACCAGTTGTTTGGATTTTGCTTGTAAAACTGTACCAAATATCGTAAAAACTGTACCAACAAAACTAACCAGCAGAACTAAGATACCTAGGTAACTATTGCCCACACTAGGTAAAATCGTTCACGAGGGCTTCGGCAATTCTGTTGATGGTGACGGCGTCAATTGTATGTCTCCTGCGTTCCAAAGTGCTGATAATGTACGGGTCTTCGATCCAACGAATCAGGAAACGGATTTTACAGATATGAGAAAGTTAGTGTCTTGGTATTACAGAGAGGGTTGATTTGAAACCCGATGTATCACAGAAATATGGGTGCCCAGAAACAATGTTACCAAACCGAACGTATTTTCACTGAAGAAAATCTCGCTAGCGATCTCATACCATTCTTTGTTGACGAGACGGATGGGGAAGAATGCCGACGATGGTACTTCGTAATCGAGCACTTGCATGGGGTAGGCTCGTTTGAATATCGATCGTTCTTCTATTGGAGGAAATATCTGGTTCTAGGGAATATGGTGTTTGAGGATACTGAAAAGGAGTTCAGGTGGAAATGGTCCCTGGGCTTTTGGTGCATTGATTGGTTTCAGGCCTTCGACTGGTGCTACAGTTGCTAGACAGCAGTCGACTTTGATAGACGAATTTGGGAGAGGGACGTGAATAGACAGAGGCTTGCTTTCCGTAACATCGGCCCTAGCAGGGAAACAGTCTATGGGAGCTGAATCACCGCCGGCTTGGGATGAACTTGGGAGTATGGGGACTGATATCAACTGAGGGTTGCTCTCCTTGACGCCAGCCTGAGTTGAGAAAAAGCCTACATTTGCTTAGCGAATGATCTAAATCGAGCAAGCTTGAAACTTTGCCGATCGACAATAGACAACGGCGATGAAGTGAGCTGATACATACGGGGTTTGAACTTCGTCCACATGGACTGGCGTCCTTTCGTTTCGGAGAGGCCTTGGGAGACCGTTACTCTAACTCTAGTGACGGAGGTTACTTTGAGTCTCTTCTTGAAATACTGCTCGATCATCTTCGCCATTCTCAGCTTAAGAAGCGTCCTATCGATTGCAGCTTGAGAAGTTTGCCCTAGCTTTGTGTTGATCGTTGGACTTTGACAAGATTATTTAGGTAATTAGTTGGATAATAGGACAGCCGTCTTGTAGAGAAGATTCACATGCTGAGACATATTCATCCATATTTCTGCTCACCATTTACAGTGAATCAAGTTTACGTGCCAACCCTGCACTATGCATAATAGCTTAATCTAGCCAGTTCTGAAACTCATCACTACTTGTGGACATACATTTAAACTTGGTCTTCAAAAGTATTCTGAACACATATACTTCTCATCACCATAAGCATAGATAGCGGTAAGCTCATGAATATTTCCCTCCAATAAATCTGCTTCAGCTCTACTAACCTCGTCTGTCATTGTACGGCTACTCTTGTCTTGTATATTCAACAACCTCAAAGCAAATAAGACGTCCTCGAGAACTTGACCATGGGCTGCCAGCGATTTACAAAGCAATTGATCACCATGCCCAAACTCAAGACAATCTGCCAAATTCTGAACCCAAGAAAGAAGCCCAAAAAGCGGCTGAGCGGCCCGCGCCCTAATCTCTATGTGGAAGTCTAATTGGTAGTCCTCAAAATTCTCATATATCATGGCACGGATCGTGATTATTTCTCAAGAAGTTGACGTTTTACTGAAGCAGAAATTATAGAACGGGGTTTCCGTTCCCGTAGAGCCATGTATCTATGATGTGGTGGCCACATACTGGTTATTTGACATGCCGAAAACCTTTACCGAGGGGTTGCAGGCGAGGGAATCTACAGAAGCTGCAGATTCAAGGCATTCGTACATACGAAGTATCTTACGGTACATTTCCCTACTTACCTTTTGGTATATGTTGGTGTGTGTTGGTGTATGCATACCTGGCAATTCCAACTGGCTGCTCTCGCTCGTTTTCTTTTGACTCTCAACAAGGGCCAAGGTAGGAATACAAGTTTTTACATGCTACATTTCGGGAAATTGGGGGGTATGAAATAAGTACCACAGGCCCTCCGCTGTTGATCAGTCCTGTTTGTCCCAAAACGCAGCCTTTTCTCTTGTGGATTAAGTTGGAGAAAAGCACATCTATCATTACTAAAGGACAACATGACAATCAACGCCATGAAAATCCACCCCCTTTTTCCTCTCATAATTGAGGTAGCCATTTCGATTTTTGTCGTTAGATTTATATCGTTCTCTTCCATTTTTCGGCTAGCTTCGTTGCCAGTGATGGGGACATACTTGTGGTTGGTGACCCAGAATAGCATTCGATACACAGTCCGAAGTCCATAGGCGGGTTTGGTTGGCGAATATGCAATATCATTCTTTTTCCCGTATATCAGTGTTGCTCTGTCAAAGCTTTATTCATTTGGTTTAATTACCTTGCTTATTTATTTCTATAAGGACTTTTATATCGAGACCTAGCCCTCTAAAACCCCTATACTGTAACGTGTCTATAAATATGACCAATTCATGAAATTCTGTTACTTCAAGTGTGTTTGCCACTCTTTGCTAAGCTCTACTAGCTACAATGCTTTACAAGAAGCTAGTGCATGTTCTTAGAAATGCATTTGAGCCGTGATAGTAACACAGGTCCAGGCAGGCGAGTATAGGCTACTTATTTCATAAAAGTTTTTCTAAATTATTCATATAATTGTTGTAATTATACAAGCCTTGATACTTTATTACTTTACTTCTCCTAAGACTACGGAACTCCAGATAAAATCATTCATCAACCCCCAAGATTACACACAAACCCAACTTCACCCATCTCCTACCATACCCTTCGATCCTCCACCCCCGAAGTCTTCCCACCAATAAAAACCATCTGCTTCCACCCAATCTCCACAACCATCACAAACCAACATCAATATCCCCAAATACCATACTCCCACCCATCAAAACTGGTAAACCTGCCCGCCTGGCCCAGTCAGTTAGTGTGTGCACACCTATAAGCGCCGTACACAAAACCTGTTACCCTTCGCCCCCCCCTGCCCCCCTCCCCCAATAAAAAGGAAGAATCCAGGTACGTGAAATTTCTCTTAGATAATACCCCTTGAAAAATCCACTATATGTGTTATATGTATAGTGGGTTTATCCTAAGGGGAGCCTCCTGGCGCCGTTGCGCTGGGGGGGGCCTAAAGGTTTTGTTTGAATTTTTTAAGTTTTTTTGGCTGGGCTTTGGAATAGTATATATTGCGAGGATATATACACCTGTAACTGTGCTGCGTAGGTTATGGCCAACGCATATTCATGCATCTTAAGAACTTTTCCTAGTGGGTTTTATTCACCATACCTTCGTAGGCTGGACAGTAGAGTTGAGCAGGACTATAAATTAAGAACGCACCTCTTCCCCAGTTTCTTTTCTGCTCACACCTTTTTCTACCACCAGAAGTCCCTTAAACTACAACCAACAAAATCATTCGACCACTCTTACCTCAACATGTCTCGCTCATGCGAATAGTCTACTGTTCCGCTCATCAAGATGCAACATGCGCTGCCAGAATCTATCCGAGGAACCCAACCACCAGAGAGGTATACAGTACAACTGATACGATAGCGTATATCGAACTAACCTTGACCAGAGCACGATCCCCATAACAAATCACCTGCGAACCCCAAATTCCCGATCGAAATCCAGCTCATAATCTTAACTCATCTCATGCCACGTAACAGGCTCTTCAAACTCCCCCAATCCTGCATTAGACCCATCCTAGACCGCCAAATTCGCGCGCAATTTCCACATGGTATATACACCCCACCGGAACTACCGCCCTTCCATCCATATAATAACATTCACATCCGCAATGCAGGTTAGCAAAATGTGGTACTCAGTCCCAACGACGATTCCTTAGACGCAATGCTCTGTACATTTGCCTGTCTTGGTATGTTTTCGCTAAGTATCGGTATACCGATAGGATTATGCGATTTCTCGCATTCGTACCGGCAGTCACTAAGGCCCAGGTGAGGAAGGTGATACTTGGTACGTATCTCCTCCGTGGTCCTTGTCCGCAAAGGAATGTATTTGGCCTAATTCGGGCGTGTAAAGTGGTTTTCAGTAAACCCCACCAAAATATTTTATGTAGTATTATATATAACCTCTCCAAAGTTTAAGGGAAACGTGTATAAACTTGGGGATGTCTTATTAATATATAGTACCACGTTAGAATTAAAACTCCGACCGTGAGATCCTTATAACTCTCTATATAAAAAGAGACGCGTTTGAATCAGGGGCTCGCCAAACACGAAAATGTATCTTGGCGGGACAAGGACCACGGAGGAGATATCAACGCGAGTGGACCCTGGATGGAAAGGATGAGGATTATTATCAGAGGAGACTGCCACTCTTTATCTATGAATGCTTCCCACAGACGACTACGATCGATATGGGCATAGAGTGCCGTTAGTTAATAGGCCATATCAACATAGGGGTAAAGGAAGCCGTGTTGTCTCTATCAAAGAAGAAGAACTTGAATTTGTTTCGTGTAGGCGATGCTGCGGATGTGAGTCAACTTATGCAACCAGAAGATAGGAAGAGAGAGCGAGTAAAATCACGTACTTACGACAAGTGGAATAGAAGATGTCCTGCGATAATTATGCTAGCATATAAATGTAGATTTATAGTATTATTAAACTAAGGAGGTGGAAGTTAGGATTTGAGTTTCTGTCGTTCATAGCCACTGTCATAGTGGTTAATCCTAGTAAGGTCTAGGGAAAAGCCTTCCCAAGTAGAACATATACTTGACGACAAAGACCTAAGATTCCTTCTCATTAGTAAATCAAAATAATACTTTATAGAATTCAAAGCCTATACCTTGGATTTTCTTATGTACTATACTTACGCTTGTTAGTAAACATAGCTCTTTGCTTCAAGGTAGAAAGAAAGTGCTAGTAGGTACTCCCTCGTAGTTCTTGCCCTCCAGAATACTTTTAGATCGTAAACATAATGAAGTCGCATCGCGTCAAAACATTACGAAATAATGCTTACTGCTCCGTGAACTTTTCTCGTTTCTTTACCCTCTTATGTGTCTATATCTTGACTCCCAGATTTTTGTGTCCTATCATAATGTCACTCAGGAAGGAGATGATTAGCTATGTAACTCCCTACCTACCCTACCTGGCTGGTCTTTGTAAGTAAGTACTAAGAACACGGTATATTCCGAGACCGTTCAAGACACTCACTTTCACGGGAAGACATGAAGATAGATGAGACAGAAAAAGAGACAGATAAGATTATATAATGTAGAACAAATATTCAATTTCCCTCCACCCACTCGCCTAGATTCTTGCCTATCTACATACATACATACACTATCCAATCCAATCCAACCCTTCGTCTCAACACCACCACCACCAGCAACCAAGCACGTTACCCATCCATCACCTCCACCTAACCCCCCCACAAAAAAAGGGAAGAGAAGTGAGAAAATCACAAAGAACAAACTCAAGCAACCCTCTCCCCCTCCGCAAGCGTATGCCAATACCCACTACAATAACACCTCCGCTGCTGCATAATCAACCACTGCAGGGCCCTCCTCTCCGTCAGCGCATCCACCACCACCGCCGCACACCTCGCACATCTCCTCCATTTCGCAACTTGTCTGCCTTCCCCTCCTTCTCCTGCACCTCCCCCTCCCCCTCCACCATTCCCTACCCCAACATCTGCCCCATCCAAACCACCCTTCACCCTCTTAACAGGATTATTCAACCACACCTTCCTAAACGAATCCATCGTCTTCCCCGCCGATCTCCGTCGTCTTATACTAGCCTCATCCTCCCCAACCTCCAGCAATCCAAAATCCGCGAAGAACAACTTAGCCGGCTCGATCTCATCCCGCACCGCTTCCAGTAAACCCTCTTTCTTGAAGAGCTCCACGATGACGGATTTGAAACACTCCGGGAACTGGCCACCGAAGAGCATCTTCGTCTCGAACGCATTGCGTCGCCCATCACTTTGTCCCGACGGGAAATTCGCCCGGTAGACCTCTTTGATCGAGGAGGTGAGAGAGGAGAGGAGCGTTTCGACCGTCTTGATGCGGATGATGGTTTTGGTGGTGAGGGTGGCGATGTGGAGATATGCGTGTCGGAGCTGGGAACTGATGGGCGGGGGGTTGGAATTTTGGGAATTCCCGTTGGTGCCTGGGGTTTGGATGGCGCGGCGGGCTATGTAGTCCAGATGTGTGATTCGACGACACATTGCGGTGAGGAAGCCGCGGGTGGCGGAGCAGAGGAGGAGGTGTAGGGGAACGGTGTTGGTGGAGCGGAGGTGGGCGTGGAGTTCGGAGAGATTGAAGCTATCGACATCTTTGAGGTCCATATTGGGTGGAAGGGTTGTGGGGAGGTTGAGCAGAGTGTCGATTAGCCATGCCATGAGGTCGAGGACCCAGCGAATGGAACCGCCTAGAGCATTTATCACCTCTGTTTTGGATTAGCAAATTATCTGACGGATTTGCTGCGAAGATTACAAACCTGGGTCTTCAAGTGGCGATGCTGGTACGCTCAAATTTGAGGCCATCGAAACGAGAACGACGATATTGCGCAATTGAAGAACCAGCCATGAGAATTTACCAGGAAATGTTCTAGGGTTGAACTCTCCCCGAAATCCGAGAGAATTCTGAACACATAGAATCAATTGAATGCTCGTATTTCTGATCAAGACATCATAATGCTGCTCTTCGGAATAATCACAGGTGATTTTCAGGATGCGAGATATCTCGATAAGCCAATCGAAAGAAAAGTCTAGGAGAGTTAGAATTATACGTCAGAGGTTATAGAATCAACGCTTACTTGGGTTCGAGTACTTGTGAGCAGTAGCTAGTAAGTCATCATAATTGACAGCTCCAACTCTAATGACAGCAGTTGCGCAAGAAAGAGCAAGTGCAGCAACTGTCGCAGCATATTGAGCTATCGAATATTAATATTAGCGTTTGTCTCAACACCGGAAGAAATTCTTACGATCATCTTGACTTGTTCCTATATTTCCCAAATATTCCATCTGCATCCACTTGACCTTGCCGTCGTTTCGAATTTGAACCAAAGAGCAGTACGTAGGTGATAAAGCTACTTGCAAACCTGTTGAAGGTCAACATTCATTACCTCTGCAAATGGAAGAGCACAAAACTTACAAGGTTGATCCTCGGTATAGGAGAATCCGATTTGAGATAGATGCCATATGTGTTCAATATCATGGTTAATAAATATCTCTGCCATCGTCGCTCGATCACGATATTCTACTGAGCCATCACTATAGGCGAAAAATATGACCCTTCCAACATTCATAGATTGCATGGTGAGAAGGACCTTATTTACGTTGAAACTTTCCAGCTTCTTCAGAAAACCAGTAGGCTGAAGTCGTTAGCAGATGTAAAAGCGTTTGAGCGATCGGAACTTACCCCCGGAGGTGATCCTACACTATTCCTACGTGAACTCAACGCCTCAAAGGCAGGATGTATGGTCTGCATTTTATCGCGAAGTTCCCATCGATCCACTACTGTATGAACATCTTGGTTGTAATGTGCCATTGAGGACGGTAGATGAGTTCGAGCAGTAACTATTGTAGCATGTCCCATCCGCCCCGTAGAATCGACGGTAGCTGGAAAGAACTCGAGGTGAGAGAGCTGTGTCATGGAAGATTCCAGGTTTGATGCATTCAAAGTATCTTTGGAAACATCATGTATCCAACTCGTTGCAACAGTATGACGAGTCTTCAAGCTGGGGTTTAGTTGTTGTGGCATTTGTGGAGCTCTTTCTCCCGCTCTTTCTCCCGCTTGCTTCCCAAGGCCCCAGTCTACCAAAGCACGCACAACTCGTAGTTGTTTGGATGCTGTGGCAAAGGTAATGAGGAGTGTGCTGTCTATCACAGGTATCAGTACACTAAATGCAACAAATAATGATCACGAATACTTACTCTTATCTGGACAGATAGATGCATGAGTAATTAGGTCATCGGATGAGATGATACTCTCTAGTTCCGTATGGGCTTCGGAATATTTGCTGGTAGATTGTGGAAATATGATTCGGAGGAGTCCATTGGTGGTCACACAAACCAATGCGGATTTTCCATTCATAGGGTGGAATGGGCCAAAGGAAGGTGCATGTGCAGGCTCGTACTTGTAAGTGTTTGCTTCTTTGGTGGCTGCTTGAATTAGTATCATTCTCCGCCCAAGTCCAAGATGTAAGACGCACCATGTATCTGGCTACTCCCTGAACGGTTCGCAGGATAGGTGGCCAAGTTGAGCCAGAAACAACCAACCACGCTGGAGAGATCGTCGGTTGGGTCCATCTGGCAATTTCTATGCAACATAGGCTTATTTAACGAAGCAAAGATTGACAGTATGGTTACTCGTCCAGCCACATCAATCACGGCTAATTCGGAGCCCGTTGGACTCCATGCCAGATGCTTCAATGGACTCCCCTCGAGAGTTTTTGCCATGGGAGGAGGTATGAGAGTGGGTTCACTCAGACCCCAGCTGCCATTCTCTGGATGACAACGCAAGTTTCGCAACTCTACGCTGGTTCCATTGGTGGTGATGGTGGCTATACATCCCCAATTTGACCAAGCGATTGCCCTATGCAGCGTTAAAATCGAGAAATATAATCTTTGTACAAATATCTTACTGGCAACATCCGCTTCGTCGTAAATCATCGACTCTTTGGTAGAGTTCTTTCGATGGAGGGCGGGAGGGAATGGAGAGGCCTGCACCATCGCCAAATAAATCATCCATATCCATTTCTTCGTCCATCATCAATGGCATCACTCAGATGAGGCTAGCGCATCAAGAACATGAAGTTGTAGGTGCAGGTAGACAGAGAGAGCACAGCACAAAATTTTTGGTGTAGATGAATTAGCTACAAGCAGATAAGAGGATCCGTGAATGTGGTTTAGTTAAGTTCCCCCTGAATGAGGTTGGGTACCCCTTCGGTTAGGACTGATGAGAGGGGGAGAGAGGTGTGGGAGTTGAGGAACAAACACCAGCCAACATCAGCCTTGTGCATCTGCACCAGAAAATGACGATGTGCAGGTATGGACTGGTGGACTGGCGAATCAGTCGCCCTTGAATTTTCACATGGGTGTGCGGGAGGGCTAACTCAATTGTGCATAGTGTCTCCACTGTCTCAGAGAGCTCGGATTTTGGCACAGCAACAGAAGAAAACAAAGATGGAGAGCAATCAATACAAGAAATGCTGGCTGGAATTGGGGGAGGGGAAGGCCACGCAGATTCATCTGTACTTTGTAGCACAGCACTCCAAATTTATAGCTGTCTTGGCGGGATAAACTTTGTATCAGTATTTTTGGTGTGACGCTACCTCTCAACATACATACGCAGAACCTACCTAAGAACCTACCAACGGGATATTATCCGACGCCGCCTCGCCAGTAGGTAATGCCCAGGCTCAAGCTTCAAGCACCACTACTCTCGAGTCTGGCCGCTAACGTCAGATTGCATGTTTGAAGGCAGCTCCTCGAGGCGCCCGAGCACAACCAACAATCACTACAATACCATAGTCTTCGCTTGAGTGACAATCGACAATAACATATCTTTTTGAACTCGTGATTGTTCGTCAAAGAGATTATTCACTTGATTCTTGTTGTTTGAAAACTCGGTACATTCTTCAATAAATTGCTGCCACAATAAGAAGATTCCACGCTTGTCTCGCTTATCGTTTTAACTGGAAGGCCCCCCCGCCCCCTTTCTTTCTGCAGAAATAGGCTACTTGTACTTCCTGTACCCCATCCCATCCCCCCGTCCCCCCGTCACCTTACCGCATCATTTCCAACGACCACCACGACCACTCTCTTTCAACATCATCGCCAACTCACCCCACCACCCACAGCAATCACGACCCGGTCACTCACGCAAATCGAACATGACCAACGGAGGCATCATTCGCACCTACGAATAAAACTCTTGCTTTTATCAATTTCCCCCTGTGCCCTTTCCTTGTCCCTTCCACAATGGAAGGCGCGACCGGCGAAATGTCGACCTTTTCCTCTCCTCTTTCCTCCGTCCGCTCTTCCGAGTTCTCTTCTCCTCTCTCCAGCGTGGCCTCGAGATCTCCTACACCTCCTGTCGATTATCCCTCGCCGCCACTTAGTAACGAGGACTCTGTAATGTCGCCCGCGCGCGACCCCGACCACGCGCCTGAACGCGAAGGACCGCCCCCAGCAAAAAGGAGGAAGATTGCTACGTTACCAAAGGATGAAAAAACACAGTACCTGGATTTGATTGATTTGGGAGACAGCGATGACGATTCACACCACAAGTCCCAGGATGCGAAACTAGAGAAGCTCATGCAGGTATTGCGCACCAAGCGGAAGATTGTTGTGATTGCAGGTGCTGGCATCTCCGTCTCTGCTGGAAGTGCGTATTTTGGACCCGATTTTTGCATTCACTCAGCTAACCCTTTCCTAGTCCCCGACTTCCGTTCCTCAACAGGTCTCTTTACCACGCTTCGCAGCCAACATAAATTAAAGTCTTCCGGAAAACATCTATTCGACGCTTCTGTATACCGAGATGACTCGTCCACCAGCTCCTTTCACGACATGGTTCGGGAGCTATCTCATTTAACCAAGAATGCTTCACCCACCCCATTTCATCATATGCTTGCGACCCTTGCTGAGGAAGGTCGTCTCATGCGACTATACACCCAAAATGTAGATGGTATAGATACAGCCCTTGAGCCTCTCGCAACAAACGTTCCTCTCAATTCCAAAGGCCCTTGGCCAAAAACTGTCCAACTCCATGGCGGCTTGGAGAAAATGGTGTGCACCAAGTGCGGCAAATTATCGGACTTTGACGGTGCGCTTTTCGAGGGTCCCGAAACGCCGAGCTGTAAGGAATGTGAAGAGACAGATGCTATTAGAATGGCCGGGGGTCTGAGAAGTCACGGAATTGGCCGGTTACGACCAAGAATGGTTCTATATAACGAGTTCAATCCAGACGAGGAGGCAATTGGTGCCGTCAGCCACGCAGATATCAAAACTCGTCCTGATGCTGTACTTGTGGTTGGTACAAGTCTGAAGGTACCAGGAATCCGACGATTGGCACGTGAATTGTGTAATACAACCAGAGACCGACGAGGCGGGTTTACTGCATGGATTAATGTTGACCCAGAACCTATGGGTAATGATATGAAGGATTGCTGGGACATGGTTGTTCGAGCAAGATGTGATGATGTTGCACAATACGTTGGACTTCCACACTGGAACGACAAGAACTGTGGAGATTACAAGATTCCTGAAGGAGGAATGGTTCATGCTGGTGGTGTTAGTGTGGTTCTTGAGTCGAAACCTGCAACCATTGTCAAAAACCGAGGTATCTTGACACCATCTGACAGTCCTCGACACCAGAGTCCAACACCATACAAGGACATGCCAAAGCTGAAACAGCCTCAATTATCATTTGCTGCCGCTTCTGTCACTCCCGCAAACCCTGTTAAACTCACCAAAGCCGGAAAACCAAAAGAGAAACCCGGTCCAAAGCCCGGTCCAAAAGCTTCGAAGTCTGTATCAAAACCAGCACGCAAACCCAAAACCGGAGCGGTCAGAAAAGCTCTACCAGGAACGAAACCACGCAAGAACGCACTCACATCTGCTTTCACAGCGACCAAGACCGAATTATCAATTGGCAAACTACCAAAATCGGAATTTGGTGCCCCTCCGAGTACACCAATGCAACCTGTCTCACCCAGCGATCCCCGAACGAACAGTGATGCATTTGCGAGATCATCGCAGGTCGCCGTTGAGATATCGGTTACGTATGATCGTCATGAGACTGTATCACCTAAGGGAAGACTGCCTAACGGGATGGCGAATTTACTTTCTTAGGTTGGAATAAAGGGGATGCTTTGTTTTGTCTCCATTTTTTATTTTCGCATCATAGCGAGGAGTTTATTGGTGGGAAGATTTGTCTTACAATACAGCGGAATACTTTACGCGTGGGTGAAAAGTCATCGATGAATGGGATGTATACATCGTGGTATATCATAGAACCGGAGTTTGGTTGTGTTTTGATAGAGGGGGGATGGATGGTGTTTTTTTTTCCTTGGGGGGGTTCAGGGTGAACCTGATGGTGATTGATGGGTTGTTTTGGAATCGACGATGATCTTGTATACCTACCCCTTCTGGTGCCTGGGAGCCGGACGTCTTCGAGGAAGGAGAGGGGTGGTCGAGGCGGTCGTCCAGGATGTTGATTTCGAATTTTAGGAGGCGCGAAACGCAGGGCTAGTCAGGGTGTACAGTAATGGTGTTTTTCTCGGGAAAGAATCGAGTTGAGTTGAGACCTGTCCTGTGGTGGTACTTTTACTTTCCTAACTAGGGAATGGGTCGAATTGCACTGAACTGAACTGGATGGGGACATGTACTATTGATTGATTGATTGATGCATGGGAAAAGTTAAGTTTCGGGATGGAAGGGGGAGGCGGGGGTTCTTGTACATAGATAATATAGACCTTTTGCATACAATACAGTATTCATTCAGAGGGGGTTTTTTTAATACCAACCAACTAACCACTTGATAAGATATTAATTATTGTAACAAGAAATATACATGTAAGTCTTATGTACCTTACAACACCCCTCGAGTCCCCTCCCATCTGTTCCCTCTCTTCCGACTTCAGATTTCTAGATTTCCAGGCTTCTTTCCCTGCTACTTATTATTACTTACTATGCTGCTTGAAAGTCAACACTGTAAAGTAAGGTAAGCTACAGGAAACGAGTTACGAGTATATACTCTCTACTCGTACTATCTCCTAACACCCTACCTATCGATGCATATATCATATCTAGAAAAATACCTCTTGACTCTCAGGCTTTAAAGCAGCTAGGCACTTAGGGTTCAATGATAGATGAATGAATGAATAAATGAATTCCTACTTTAAGTTCTACCCATATATAATACTTCTACCCATACCCATAAGTTATAACGGAAATTATAAATTACGAATTTACCCCTCGAATCCTTGATCTTTTTTATAAGATCGAGAGAAAGAGAGAAAGAGAAAGGGGTATAAGGTTCAGGGATAAGAATAAGAATATTTCTTTAAACCTAATGGGAAGGGAAATGGAAATGGAGATGGGAGGGAAGATGGGAAGGGAAAATGTTGTGAACCTGTGACTGCTTTACGGGAGGGAACGGAGTCGATGGATGGATGGATGGATGGTATTTTTAGTTGATTGATTATTCTTTGAGTTTAAGATGTGAGATGTGAGATGTAAGGGACTGACTTATAAGAGGTTGGTTGGTTGTAAGGTAGGTTGGTAGGTGGTAAGGGATATACAGACTCTTCTGTTACCCAAGCTAATTTTGACTAAACCAACCTGGTCACTAATCTAATCAAACCCAACAATACCTCCCTCTCCCCATATAAATCCTATATCCCATTAAACAGCCACCGGTATTTCATAAGCTCCTTAAATCGTGGGAGTACATCGCAATAAGTAGGTCGTAGTACATACATCCTAACCCCATACCATCCCATCCATAGATTCCAGACTCCAGACTCTCTCCTCTTTCCACATCAACCTCTATAATATCAACAAACCAATCAAATCAACCTCTCTCCTCTTCCCCATAATCTCCCTAACCTCAATAAACCAACCCACCCTAAGCTAAATCAACCCAACCCGAACAAATGAGCCTCTCCGAGAGTCTCCTCACAAAGAAAATCAGATATCCCCTAAACAAACTATTTTATACTTATAATCTTCTTAGATCCTACCATCTTGAGATAGTCAGAAATAGTCAAGATAGTCAAGATAGTTAAGTCAGCATTGAGATGAAAAAAATCAGAGGAAATATGACATATAGGTGCTTACTTATCAATACACCCCACATCCTCCTCCAAGACCCTCATGTCCTCCTCCTCTTGCGCTAAGCATTTTCTTCCATCCTGGACCATTCAAGGAGAAAACACGAAAAGTCTTGACATATGAATCCACAACACATCTACAATCGGATACCAACAACAATACAACCAAGTATCAAAAACCAGGATCAAAAAATAATACTTTCTCTTCGTTCTATGCTAGTACCAACCAATCAATCAACCAACCAACCCCCCAATCCAGCCACACAAGAAGAAAAAAGAAGAAGCTTGAGCCAGATAATCCATTTCCCAACGCCAAAGCAGTGCATAATACCATTCAACCATCCATCAATCCATCTAACTCACAACCACATTCATCCCCTTGTACACGCTCAAGAAAAGAAGCCCCGTTCACGCTCCAAAGAAGTATTATCTACTCGATTTCACAATCATAGTTGATTAGCACCACCAACTTCCACCGTTCCATTCTCAAGAACCATATCAGTCTCCTCTTCTTCTTCCTCCGAATCTTCCGCTACATCTTCCTCATCATCTTTGAATCCACTCTCAATCTCCAGTTTCCTCAATCGTTTCCGCATCTCGTCCCGTTCCGAATGCTGCCAACGTATTAAAGTCGCAGGAGCATGGACTTTGAAGCCATATATCCTCGGAGAATATCTCTCGTAGCTTTTCGCGGGGATAAGAGCCGGGTACACCTGGAAGATGATATTGTGGAAGGATGTCCCAAAGTATGCTCCATCAATGGCGGAATGACGTGACGACTTGGGATTGTAGATATCTTCGCATCGGGCACAGTATAGTTTTACTGCTTTCACGTTTGGATTGTCGGATTGTCCCATGGGCAATAAGGGGTGGGATTTGCACATGACTCGAGGACATTTGCCAAAATCTGCCTTTTTGTACTTCTCAAGCTGTCGTATCTCTTTAGTTCAGTTCCAAGTTTGGGACCAAGTAGTGAACATACCATCTTTGCCAATCCTCTTGTTGTCACAATATATCTGGCATGAACGAGTCCGTATAGATGTCGTGCTGACTTCTCGATCGTCTCTCGCATATCATCATCACAGTCCAAATCGAAGACGTCCGTTACCAGGTCCAACGCATATTGATAGTATTGAACCTCCGTATTAAGACCTGTAAGGTTGAATCGATCAGTGAGATAGTCCTCGTCGATCTCGCAAAAGTATTCGTTGCCTCGCGAGGAAATGAACTGAAGAATAAATCGTTAGCACGTCTCTTGTCTCCAATGACCGAGAGAAAGAAAAGAATACGCGAGTCCCAAAGTCCGATGCCCAGGCAAAGCCCATGGGGAGAATCTTTTTAGCTTTGGGAGAGAAAGTAGCGACTGCTTCACGGGTTCCCGCTTGTCGAAGATAGGGTATGGCGATCATATTGAAAACAACTTCTAGAAAGCCGGCATTCAGAGGATCCACCAAGTCATCCAGGTCATCTGAGGATTCAACTGCAGACACTACCCCATATAACCCCTCGTGAGCAAAAGAGCCGACTGGGTGAGGGGTTTTGGAAGGTACCGAAGCATGCCCTTGAGGTTGGGCACCCTGACAACTTGTGAGACGCCGGTGTAGACTCTGCCGAAGAGGGTGTAGGCGTGCCTGCTATTTCTGAGGCACTTCGCGACGTATCTTATATTGACCCGTCTATATAACCACGCCCTCCGAGGGTAACTGATTCGGTATTCCTTCAACTTCGTCTGTTCAAGGAGTAATGAGGTGGGGAGCATCGTGTCGGCGCCCTGCAAGATCTGCAGGGCAGGCAAGGTCGATACATCTCGTGATAGCTCAGGAACGCTCCTGCTTGGGTCGCACTCGTACTCCGGTCCCCCTCAGGTTGCGCCAGATCACTTTCATGAGCAGGCGCGATGCGGCGCACAAAGTTTATACAGTATGAAAAAGTTCAACTCACCCAGTCTCTCCAGTAACTTGTGTAGTCACTATCAGTCTCGCTGTTGAAGTCGTCCATGATGCGCGTTGCCCTGTAGCAAGTGCCTCATGTAGCACCCGCCAGTTTATCGGCAACGTTGTGTGTTGTTGGAATCGTGGGTCCCGAGGCTGGCGTTGAGATGTCGTGAGGCTTTGGAAAGAAGGGCTGAGGAGGGGTAATGCCCAAAAATGCTTGTGCCTGAGCACTGAGGCCGCGTTGAGCATTCTAGAGGTCTGCTGTAACCACTAGAAAGATCATTCACTAATTCATATTTCTTTTACAATACATTGGTGCTGTCTCTATTTAAGATACTAATATTGCCCTGGTTTTAATTTGTTGATTATGTCTACTAAAGTTCTGTTTTATTGAAAGCTGAGTCTATAAATTGCAATACCTGAGGAAGACGCAAAGTCACCATCACCAGCTTAGCAACCTACGAGTAGAAAACATGCACCTCTAAAAAATAAAACGTCTGTTGATTTCTCATTACTTCTGCCCCAGAGAAGGTCTTATTGACCTCCACAGTCTCTTTTGGGTTTGTCACCAAATATACCAACACCTCTTTGTAACTAGTTGGCAACGCCATCCTCCAAAAAAAAACCTGAAAGAGGTTTGTATCCAACCCTTCGCGTAACCAGATAAGATCACTCAACTCCCTACTCCAAACATCCATCTCAGCTATTGTTCTGAGATGAGAAATACCCTATGTCCCCCTCTCTGGATTTAGGGCTATGGCTGCCACTATCATCAGTCCCACTCCCACTTCCAGCACTCCCATTTGATCCTCCGTTTACTTTCGGTAAAATCCTCTTTTTTGGATCTGGGACTTTCAATCTCGATCCCTCAAACATAAAACTCGACGTCTCCCGCACGTCCTGTGGGCTTCGAAGGTTGACCATTTCCAATGCCTCTACTAAAGTTGCACCGCTCTCATCCAATGCAGTCAAGAACCGTGCCAATTCCTTGCATAATTCCCAATCGCCTTCATCTTTGGCTCTCGAAAGTAATCGTACCAACTGCTCCGAGCTTGAACTTAGCTCTTCAAATGTATGCAGAATAAGTAGATACCCGCCGGCTGTTTTCAAAGAACCTCTTTGCAAAGACTCTTCGAACAGTTCCTGTGGAGGGGGTAGGTATGCAAAAAGTGTCCGCCATGATCGAACTTCTGTTTTCCGAGTACATTGAACCACAATATCGAGATATTGCGGGAAAGAAGACAAGAATGAAAGCACTCCTGGTAGCAAAGCAGTCTCTGGGGAAGGAGAGCTGTCAACTTCCTCATCTAAAACATTATGAAGCAATATTTCAAGCGAATGGGCAAAGTATTCCAGTTGTCGATACTGGTGAGCGAGATGTAAAGCCGCAGATGAGTCAAACCGCGAGAGGTGAAATCGGAGAACTTGAGGAATAAATAGGTGAGTCTAGTTGTATATTAGTATTGATTTTTGCATTTTCGAAAAGTTACATACCCGTATCGTGAATTTGAAAAAGGCAAAGCTCACGTCACGACGTTGTACCAGGTCCGGTTCAAGCCCAAGAAGAATTCCTTTTCCAAGTAAGACTGACAAGGGATAAAAGTCCACAGGTATTGAAACCATAGGGGGCAATTCTCTCCCCAACTCAGGTGGAGCTGATTGGAGAACATCATTCACATCAGTCCAGACTTTCATTTCATTGCCTTCAAAGACCCACAAAGAGTCGCGGAGGCCCGATCCTTCGACAAGATTGATCCCATTTTCGTTATAGCCGTCAGAAGGCGGTTCTAGACTACGGGGCGGGCTTGCAAATGGCAAGTCTCTCATCAAGGCGTAATATTCCACGTTTTGCATGATGACACGCATGTCGTATTTGAGTTTACCTTCGTCGTTTAGTGACGGCTGCAGAAGAACAAGTTTTCCATCAACAAGAAACAAGACCGTGGCTACTGCGACATCTTGTGATGGATCTCCTTCGAGAAGCTGCTCATCGGGCAATATCCAGCTAAGTCCTCTGACTCGAGCAGGTGACCTCACGATGCCATGAAATGCGATTTGCCCAACCTGTATTAGTTGTACTGAATTGGCTGTCGAAGTGATAATGTAATGATAGAGAAGATTGTCATACGTGTAGACAAGTAATGAATCCTCTCCGGAAAGAGCAATGAGTACGATAGGCGATGGCAGCGCTTGAACATGCAGGACAAGCGAGCTATCCAGAGCTGCTTCTCGCGAGTATAGGCGCAGCTCAAACGACTCGCCAGCCTCGATAGCTGCAATCAAAATATGCTGATACCAACACATTCCTCCGCGAACTTGGAATTCATTTTCCATGTTCTCATCCACAAATGACTTCCATCTGCCACTGTTGACACTATAGTGAGCCAGCCCTCGGCGACCAGCAACAGCTACATATCTTCCATCAGCAGATATAACGGCACAGCGTATTGGCCATTGGTCTACCAGATAACTGGAAGGTACTTCTGCTGTATGCCACAAAGAGGATTCTGCTGATATTGAAGTCAAATCTGGTAAATCGTAACCGCGATAGACCATTATGCTTGAAGTAGTTTGGAGTAGTGTTCGAGATATGTTGGCTGATGTGTAGCATCCTGTGATTGCACTTCGAGCCATTTCTAACGTCCAGAGGCGATCGTCCTGCTTGCCAATGAGCAAGATTTCCGACCCTCCCCCAAACCATGTTGCATCCTTTACTCCATCGAGCCATCCTTCTTCGTGATCTTGAGTTATTCTTTGGTCGGATCCAAAACTGGTAGCACTTGATTTCCCAAACACACTCCAGGTCGCCCAGCCATTTTCATAGCCAGCAAAAAGACAGTAGCCATCAGGGGAGTAGGTCAAACAAGTTAACGCACCCGAATACTGCCGGGACACAGAAACCTTATGAACGTGCGATGGAGGAATGTTACCAACATAATCCCTCGCTGTATAGACTTGAATACTTCCATCAGAGCATCCGACGGCTACCAGCGAAAACCTGGCGTTAATTGCTGCCTTTTGGCCGTACATTTCAGGAGAGTTGGGTGTATGAAAACAATATCCTCGGAATAATTTTTGTCGTTCTTCAGTGGACCTTGATTTGGAAACCCTTTGTACAGCATATGCTCTTCCATCATTTGTGACCCAACAAGACAAGTTCATTGGTCTATCGTGAATCATTTCTATCACGTTCACTTTTTTTGGCAACCAGTCCATACGACTAAATAGCTCTGTGCTAGTCTGGTTGCCAGCCGTATCCGGGGTCCATCTGATACATTGCACTGCTGCTGGCTTTTTGGTCGCAACTACCAATTCATCATCCAGGGCTAAAGCTTGCCCAATACCGGCATCCACCTTAATGACCATTCGAAAACGAACACTCACTTCTCGTACACCTCCTCCTTCTCCAGGTCCCCATAGAATTCTATCTCCTCCTTGCCCTCTAGCTCCACTGAAATTGCTTTGCCTTCGTGTCTGCCCACTTGTGTGACTGGAGAAATGGGGTCTGAAGACTCGAGCTTCAGGGTCGGTTGCCAGCGTGTATGTTATAAGGTACCCGTGGGTAGTTTGGACAACGAAAATAGCAGAGTCCGGGCGAACTAGGAGGGAAACATTCGAACCATATGTGCTCAGTGATTTCTTAGAACGCACAACGACCGCAAGAATGGCAGTCGGCTTGGGACATCAATTAGCCATATATACTCTCCTATTTACCAAATGACGTACCTTTGTCTGCCATACTGTCAAGGAGGTTGATGTGATCACGGCAAACAGATGTCCTGTCCGGGAAATTCGCAAAGCCAATAAAGGCTCTCGATCCGCAGACTTGAACGGCGAGTTCCCATGCTCTGTATGCGGAGGGAAATCATTTGACGAATCGTGTTCGACCGGTTGTATAGCAGGGGTTTTTGGGGTCACTGGCGTTTGGGGGAAATCAATGGCGTCGTCCAGTTTCTCCTCCGACTCGAGGCTTCCAGCATTGATCAGTGATCCGCTACCCTCTGTGGTTTCTCGAGATTCGGCATCGTCGTCCACTTCGAAGATGCGCTCTGGTTCTGCTTTGGTATTACTCGCAGCATAGATGCGTGGGGCTCCAATAGGCCAGTACATGGCTGCGCAATGCTTCCAAAAGCCTCATTCGCATGGTCGCATGCCCGCGAATCGGCACTTTTATTGCCGTAGTGATTGAGGACCGTTTGCCATTGGGAAGTGTCGAGGAGGGAGGCCAATTGCCTTGTGGTGAAGAGTAATGGTTCCTATTGTGGTCTGATTTGGGGAGGTCCACGATTTGGCTGTTTCAAGCCACCAATGACAGAAGCGAAGCTGTCCCTTGATCATCGTGGAGTACTGGACCCCTGCTCAAGACAACTCCAATGAAATCCCATGAACAAATACATCACAATAGGCATTCCCAAACAATAGCAGCTGTCCCTTCACCAATTCTGTGTAAGAAACCCAACATTCACTCTCTCAATCTCTTCCTGTCATATTTTGGCTCATTAAAACCCCTTCCGCACACCAAGACCGCCAACCATCATTGTCTGCCTGTGAAAATCTAATACGCTTGGTCTGCTGGTTATTGATAACTACTCACTCATTATGGCGCCTTCACGACAGCGTCAGAGTATTCCCAAAGATCGCCTTTCAAGCTATCTGGGCTCTCTACGGACCCAGACTTACAACGATCCTTTGATTCGTGGGGCAAGTTCTCATGGGTATGTAATTATTTCTCCTTTATGTTTTGATTGTGAGCTCGCAGGCTACCCTTCCAAGGAAGTTTCCGTGGAAGTTGAGATGTTTTATGACTGGCTCCTTCATTCTCATTATTTATGGGGTTCTGATTCATATCAACATCGCTTATGAACGAGGAATGGCATGCGAGTCTCGAGTCCATGATTGTTAAAGTCTATAGCTAATTAGAATTCAAGGATAAAGTCCATCGCGTGGAACCCACAAGGCACTTTGATAGCAACTGGGGCTGCCGATAGAACACTACGAGTGTAAGTTTTGTTGCATACGCCTCATTATAAGTAATCTTTACTGATCTCAATCCACAGCTGGAACCCCGAGAAAAGAGATGTTCGTTACTCGACGGAGCTCAAGGGTCATACCGCCGGAATCGAAAAGGTGGCTTTCAATCCAGTAAAGGAAGCCGAACTTTGTAGTGTATCAAGTGACGGTATTGTCAGATTTTGGGATGTAAGGACCAAGGCTGTCATCAATGAAGTCAAAGGTTTAGGAGATGCCTTTACATTGGCATGGAGTCCGGATGGAGAAAGTCTAGTTGTGGGAAATAAGGTGAGTGCTCATCACCCCGATAACCACAATACAGAGCCAAAATTTAAAACAAGACGCTGACAACTCTTAGACCGACAATATCTTCGTTCTATCGCCGACACAAACAACGCCACTCGCTTCGCATCAACAGAATGTTCAAACGAACCAGATATGTTTTTGCAACAGTGGCACTAAAATATTCTTGACCACGGGAGAGGGACGAGTAAAAGTACTTTCCTATCCCGATTTCAATCCGGTGTTCACCACTATCTATGATCCTACAATACCCTTTACGCTGAACGGTCACACCTCATCTTGTCTTTCTGTTGAGATGCAGCCTAGTGGAAGATACCTTGCCACCGGGGGATCAGACTCGATAATTGCTCTCTGGGACACAACGGATTGGCATTGCCAGCGGACATTGATCGACATGGTCGGACCAGTTAGGAGCATGAGTTTTACTTTTGATGGCAGTTACGTCGTAGGAGGTAGTGATGAAGGGGCCGGTTTGGAGATTGCTCATACGGAGTCAGGAGACTATCAACACTCCATCAAGACTGCAGGACCTGCACCAATTGTTGCATGGCATCCCAGTCGTTACAGTTTGGCTTATACCGACATGGGTTCTTTGCGAATTCTTGGGTTTGATGGGGAGAGGAAGTGAACAAGGCTGATTTGGGCATCATGGGGTTTTAGGGGTTAGCTTGACTGGTTTTCTGAAGAAAGAAAGCGAAAGGGCGTTTCGGATATACCAGTAATTGAAGTTACTTCCGGCCAGTTCCTACTTTTCTGCTACCTTGTATCTTGATTTTCATCTTATATATGTTCTATATGTGTTCTTTTTGTTTTAGTTCTGGCTCGAATCTTTCCTCATCTGCTCATTTACTTTATCATTGGAAAACTTTCCGGAAAATATCACTACGATGATAAGTGAAATCTCTCTTTTGATACTAACTCAATTTCTCTAAAATCTTTATCTAATGTCATTATATAAATGTACACTCAACATTGGCACGATATCTGACAAGTGTATCACCAAAGCTCACCGCCGTCAAGGGGAGAAAGCTGGGAGGCCAGTTGGCGCTGACACCGGAAGACATCCGGCAGACCTCGAGGATTCCATCAACGCTCCGAGTTTGCGTTCATTAGAAGCAAGCATTTAGACGAGCAGATCAGAGGATCCTGCCCTCGTGGTATAACGTCATCCTGTGAAGCCTCGGAACCAGCCATTGAACGGGCATTCCGGTAGAGGCTGCACGACTGCCAGCATTGCTATCTTCCATATTGATCTAGCAACCTGTCGCCGCACAGCCTTGACTGGTAGTCGGCCTAATATCCCTCCGACTCGCAGGAGGGATTTAGTTAGATCCCTATTCCGAGGCTGAAGAGCCCATGTAAAGCCCTTTTTGGGACGCTTACGGAATCAAGTAGCGTGGACATGCTGGTGCCTCAGAAAACGGCAAAGTGTCCCAAGCAGGTGCTGTAATTGAGGTTACATGCTCCCACGTTATGGGCTTTGGGATATGCGGGTTGGGGCGGTCAACGGTATCGTGAGGGCGTTGGCGTATCAGCTGTCCCTTTGGGATGAATCATTTCGAGATTGGTAGAAGAATATTGCGATTTCATTCGATCAGGACCGTTGGCACTGCCTCTTGATATAGATACCACCATATGCAACGATCTATCTTGTCGTTGGGTTGGGCTTGATCTTGGCTATTCAGATCCAACCGTTCCCCGTCCCGCGCGAACGTCTAATTCGGGAAGCAGGAGGGGTTGTTCTGTGCATTGTACTCGAGTTTACTCGTACTTAAAAGTACAGGGACCGACCTCCACCACCCTGGACTAGGTCCACTGGAGCTCCCGTCTACAGGAGTACGAGTACATCTGACAACGAGCGCCCTCTGGCCTCTGTCATGTTCCTTTCAATTCCAATTCTCTAGTGTATATTCCTATTACTAAATAATACGCACTATCTTTAATCCAACCACCAAGTCTCACTCTCTCGTATCCTCGCAAGATAGTGCAAGCCGACCATCAAAGGCCCTGAGGTGCCTCCTAATTCTAACTCCCTCGAGACCGCTGTAACAAGTAGGCGGCGGCGGCACATGCGAAGCTGAATTGCAGGTGTCTTACAAATTTTCAATTTTCCCCAATCGACAGGCTCGATTGCAGGACATACCATAACGAGAATACCGTGCTGTCACCGAACTCAAACCCAAACTCGCGATCATGTCATCATCCTCCAATACCCCACCTGAAGATTACTTCAACGACCTCTCGCTACCCACAGGGAACAATAGGCAGCAGAAGAATAGGAAAAGCACAGGCAATGGACACGCGACTGGAAATGGAAATGGAGGAGACTCTGAAGTGCCAAAACCGAAGAGAATAGCTTGCATTATCTGCAGAAAGAGGAAGCTGAAATGCGATGGGGCCAAACCTAGCTGCTCGACTTGTACAAGACTGGGACATAGCTGTGCTTATGATGAAGTTAGGAGAAAGTCAGGACCAAAAAGGGGATATGTAAAGGCGTTAGAAGAGAGACTTAGTGAGCCAGATCAATTCGCTCTGTACCAAATATATGGCTTGAAAATAGAGCTGACCACCAGTTTCTTTCCACAGAACAGGTTGAAACTTTACTGAAAACCCAGGAACCCATTGCAAATCCCCCAAAAGAAGTTGCGCCGGGAAGCTTCACGACAAGCAATGCTAGTGGAACTACCCCTCGTACCGTTTCCGCCCCAGATTTCGGTATTGCCAATGGACCCATAAACCTTGTTGGTGGAGTTGGTACAGAACGATGGGGATTTAATGGAGATTCGCCTGTACAACCACCACCAATGGATGATCTTAATTTCGGTGGTGATATGAGTATGGCAATGGGTATTGACGACAGTACGTTTACCTGGGAAATGATTGGACTGGGTCTAGAAGAACCACTACCCCCACAAGATACAATAGATGAATTGTGAGTACCGGTAAGCTTTTGTCTATTGATACAACAGAGCTGACCACGTAGGCATACCATATATTTCGATAAGATTCACCCTTCGCTACCGATGATTCACAAATACAGATATCTTGCTGCCATGAACTTGTAAGCTCCAAAATTACTTCTGTCGATCCTTTTTTATATCCCAGATACTCGGATCCTACTATCCACAATCTCATCGATTTCTTGCCATGCAGTCTCATTTCGAAGTTTGACATATCCATCAAACAATATCAAATTGCTATAACTACTGTACTAGCGACCCTTTGCCAAAGGCTTTTACTGATAAAAAGATCAGAGCTCCTAATCAACGACCACCCGTTGCCTTACGATATATAATGTGGGCAGCTGCTGCCTCGGTAGTCGAAAAATATTTTGATTTGAAAGATCACTTCTACCAACGTGCTCGCAAATACGTGGAGATGGACTCATTAAAGGGGCATGGAGAACATATGATCTCGATCGCCAATGCCCAGACACATGTTCTTTTGGCCTCTTATGAGTTCAAAATGATGTACTTTCCCCGAGCATGGGTTAGTACAGGAACAGCAATTCGGTTGTGTCAAATGTAAATGCCCATCTCAATAACCCTTTGAGCGGGACAATTCTCACCATTTTTAGGATGGGTCTACATAGACTTGATGGTGATGGTTTAGACGTCAAACAATGTCTCCCTCCACCTCGTGACTTTACCGAGCGCGAAGAAAGACGGAGGACGTTCTGGATGGCATTCTGTGAAGACCGATATGCAAGTATTGGTACGGGATGGCCGATGACCATTGACGAAAAAGATATTTTGTCCGACCTTCCTTCTTCCGAGGAGGCTTTCGAGATGAGTAAGACAGAAACAACACAATCCTTAGCAGATGCTCTTGATTCTAGCGGAGCTTGCAAGCTTTCACCATTCGCTGGCGTTGTCCTTATGGCTTGTCTTTTCGGTAGGAATCTGATACATCTACATCGCCCAGACGAAGATGATCGAGATCATGACTTGAATGGCGAGTTTTGGAAACGGCATAGGCAGATGGATAACATACTTCTTAACACTACCCTCTCTTTACCGTCACATCTGAAATTACCAAACGGCTTGTCCAATCCTAATATTGTGTTTACAAATATGAACATTCACACTTCAACGATTTGTTTGCATCAAGCAGCAATTTACAAAGCAGACAAAAATCGCCTGCCTCCTTCTATCAGTCAAGAAAGTAAGGTGCGTTGTATCTCTGCGGCCAACGAAATTGCGAGTATCATGCGAATGGTATCCCATATGGATTTATCATCTGTGAGTTTCCCACCCTTCGTTTATCGTGTTGATATGAAGCTAATCAAACTCAGATGAATCCTTTTATATCTTTCTGTCTGTACGTTGCGGCACGTGTGTTTGTACAATACCTCAAAAGTCTACCAAACGATAGCCAAACCGGGGACTCTTTGAGGTTTTTGCTCTCCGCTATGAATGCTTTGAAACGAAAGAATCCTTTGACGGAATCGTTTCTCGTGCAGTTGGATGTTGATCTAGAGGGGTTGGGTATGAGGAATATCAAGTCTAAGAACTCGTTCACTTATACCGATGACAACGTAAATTTCTCGCCCCTCTCCATTTACCTCATCATAAACTAATCATGAAATAATTCAGGCCCCAGCTGCGACCGGCAAAGCCTTCGATTTCTGTGATACTCGAACAGAAGGATGCATCCTCATGAAAATGAGCCAGGACCTAAATCTCGATACCACCAGTCCAGTTAGAACAACAGCCCCCATCCCCCCAACCACCTCCTTCCCGCGAGAACAAGAGCTCCTCGAAACCACCCTCCAAGATTTCAACATGACAACTCCCTACGATCATACTGGCTTCCCACATCCCACCACCTTCCCCAACAACGAGAACAACAAAAACGCAAATTCCCCCGACACCGGAACAACAGGCGCATCCTCCAATCGACCCACTCCCTCTTCCTCCACCCCCTCCGACTCACGCTCCAACCTGCATCCCCGATCTGTGACCTCGGGACCTGCTTCGCATGAGACGAGTCCGGAGGTCTCGCATGATGACTCCTTGCTTTCTAACGGCGAGCTGACGGGGTTCTATGGTACGGGCTTGGGGCCTGATCCTCAGGGTTTTTCTCCTACTAATGGGGGCTGGGGGATTCATGCGCAGAGTGAGGGGTTGACGCCCGTTGGGGAGGGGGTTTTTAGGCAGTTGATGGGGATGGGGATGGGGACTATGGGGGGGATGGATGAGATGTTAGTACTGCCCTCCCTTCCCTTCCAGTTTTTTAAGAGGCTTTGATTGTTGGGGTTGTGACTGACTAATGATAAATAGGGATCTTGGATGGGAAGGTGGATCGTGATTTTTTGTGATGGAGGGGCTGGGTTTCGGTTTTGATGATACCTACATACGTAAGGGCTTTGCGGAATCTGTTTATTCGTTGTGGTGTAGGTTAAGAGTTGTTGTTTTGTTTTGGATTGGGTGGGGGTTCTTTGTATCACCTTTTTTTTCTTTCTTTGGGGGGCTTTTGGGGAGTTTAGGGATTTACGGATCTTGTCTTATCTTATCTTATCTTGTATGAATATAGCGAGTTAGCGAGCGAGCGATGGTGATGGTGATGGATACCTTTCTTTGGATTCTGGGGGGAAGTGGGGGTGTATATTTCTACTCTATTTTTTCTATATATGTTTTTGGGGAGTTGTGTGAGAGACAGAGACATACGACTGGATGGGTGGGCGGGATAACAGATACCGACTGGGCGTGATGGTTAGAAGGGCAGGGAATAGGAATATGATACCAATTTTTGATGAGTTTTTCAGGGTTTGAATGTTTGTTTGACCTTTTGTTTTTGGCCCTTTTTTGGAAGGGGGTTGTGTTATTGTTGGTTGAGGTGTATGGTTCTTCGTCCCCTGGGATGTGAGTGTATGTGAGTGTGTGTGTAGGTATGAGTGCGGGTGTGATCGTTTCATGCTTTAGGATAGGATGGCATGGGATGGCATGGGATATAGAGTAGCTGATGACAAATAAATACCATGTTAGGATTGATCGGTAGGTGAGTGGGTGGTATGATGTATGGTACTTCTTTACTTCTCTCTGTATACACAGATACCTAGGTCAGATGTGGGTAAGGAAGTCTTTTTACCAGTACAGTGTACATGGTAGTTACACCAGTTTCCCGAGAGAGTGTTGTTATCAATAAGGTATGTCATGGCGGATGAGCCTAGGCAAGTGAAGGTACTATACGATATAAGATGAGATGTTAGATACGAAGAAGAAGAACCTTTTTAGATTTAGAGAGAAAGAGAGAGAGATTAAGAGTAGCTAGCTAGATACAGTAATAGCTAATAACTAGACACAGACGTAACCCGGAGGGACTTACTCGTACAAGGTAGATTTATAAGAATATATCATAGATTTTGTTACTAGCTATCTATCTACTATACTTCGGTATTACCTAGTATCCCGTGGAGATTCTGAGATTCTAGCTAATAGCTATCTTGTGGTAGAGGGTTATATAAAAGGACGAAATATCTCGAGTAGGGGGTTGGGGTTAGTTCTTTTTCTTTTTCATTTCCTTACTCCCACCTCATGCGTACCCCACCCCTCCCCCCCAAAAAAAACATCCAAAAAAATCCTCACCCTCAAAAAAGGCGGTCTCAAACAATAAACCAGACGAACTGGGTTTCTTTGCAGTTGGTTTGATTAGTCAATTTTCAAGTACTGTAAAGCTCTCACTCAATGTTGCTTTGCCATTAAGCTACACAGATATGTACTGGATGACTCGACTTGGTGGGAGGGGTGTTATAGGTACGCAAGGTTGTGAGTGTGAAGGGGGCGGGGAAGGGGGGGATGAGGTGAAGGGAATGTTTTTTAGGGGCGGCGGGGGGATGGATGGGCTTGGTTTGTTGGGATGGGCTGGGCTGGGCTGGACAGTAAGTTTATGTCTGTATACTGTATGACAATGGAAAGGGGATAAGCCTGCGGTGGATAGGGGATTAATAGAGGGGGGTGGGGATAGGTAGGTAAGGATTATTGTATTTTTTACTGGATTTGGAGGGTTGGGATGGTGGGAGATGGGAGATTAAAGCTTAGTTGGTAGTTTTTATGTAGTAATATGGTACTATAGTGGGGAAATTTGAGGTTAAGGGTAGTGAGGTATACTGTAGAGTAGTGAATGAAAAGGTGGGTGAAAGAGTTATGGGAAGCTGCGTAGCTGGTCTTGTGGATGATTTTCAAATAACTCGCCTTTTTCAATTGATTTTTCATACGTAAACATCTTACATTTTAACATCTTGTTTTTTTTTTTGGAACTGCTCATGATAGTAGTCCTATTTGAGATATTATACATGATGATGGCCCTCGAATGCCTTTGTACAACAGATGATGGCTCGAATAGGCCAAAAAAGGAAGGGTGGAGGGATGATATATGCATACTCCCAAAAGGCTGCATCTAGTTGATACGACGTTTCCCATGATTTCTTTCCCTAGCGGTGACCACCCATTTGTTGGGATTCCTCTTCTTGCGGGTTTTGTATCCTCCTTTTGCCTAAGGAACATGTCAGATTAGAATTTGTTGGGAAATATTGTGAGCGTGGAAAACTTACTGGTAAACCCCAAGGACTGACAGGGTTTACGTTACCCTTGGACTTTCCTCTTCCACCACCGTGTGGATGGTCGCATGCGTTCATGGCAAGACCTCTGACTGTTGGTCGGATATTCAACCATCTCTTTCGTCCTGCTTTTCCAAGTTGTCGATGTTGGAAATTGGGGTTGCTGGCTACTCCGATGGTAGCACATGCATCTTTGCTTACTCTTCGGATTTCACCACTTTGTAAACGGACGGTGACCCATTTGTTGGCGCCACCCTTGGATGATGACTCTTTGCCAATGACGATAGCATGAGTACCAGCACTTCGACAAAAGACGGCTCCTCTCTCCTTGGCAGATCCAACGCAGTATACCATGGTTCCAATGGGAATCATATGAAGTGGTAGACAATTTCCTCGCCATGCAGTTTTCGCAGCCAACACACCGGGATCTATAACTCCTCCCATACTATCCAATAAGTCCTTTGGAATTCCGGCTCTGTAGCTCTGTACCACATCTCCAGCTCTCATTCCATCCGCAGCCACTATGTAGCTCTTTCTTCCAGTAGCCTCCTCATTGAGCAAAGCAATATGTGCACTTCGTCCTGGATCATGCTCGATTCTCTCCACCGTGTGTTTCCCCGGTGTTTTTCTTGCAAAGTCCACTGTCCTTATACGTCTCTTGTGTCCACCACCACGATGTCTAATGGTCACTCTACCAGAGTTGTTTCTTCCACCCTTTCCATGTCCCTTCTTTGAAAATGTCAATGGTAGAAACGGTCTCCCCTTCCATAGATGGTCGTTTATAGGGCGCTTGAGATGTCGCACACCAGGCGTTCGAGGTTTGTATGTTCGCATTGCGAATGCAGCACTTGTCTTCTCAACTGTTGGGGGTGCTGCAAAGCCTGCTGCTGCCGGGGATGTTGGCCGTACCACCTCTATAGCAGTGGAATAGTTTCGAGGGACATTCTGCCGAACTGGTAATGTGAGGTAGCGGCATGTTGTTCGTTGCTGGGACTGGCGTAGGAGTACCCGTGGTTGCAGCATTTTGGTGGGTATCCAGTCCTCACGCGAGTGAGGAGGATCTCGAAGGTTTTAATTTTATGTTTGATGGTTTCTTCGCCAGTGCGAATAACCTCGGACGGGGTGATGCGATGGCCTGGCCCCAATTGCTGCTTGGGGTGTTCAGCGGTTCGATATGAGGTTATCCAAAATTCTAGAGAAGCTCCAATCGTGCCTTGGCGTCGGGGCGGAAACTGAAGGCTTGGCATCTCTATACATTTATTTTCCACCTACTCAAACATGACTACTACCATTCCAAAGCAAGTTTTTAAAGAAACGACAGTAGAAAATAACAAATCATTTTTTATACCTACCTAGGTATAATGCACTCCCCAAAAAGCCCCATTTCCGACAGTGTTATGTTTTCTGAGTGAGTACGTACCTACATACTTCGTACGTAGACGTTTCGACATCGGCACTCCAGCCACTTGG
The DNA here is from genome assembly GCA_900536445.1 of Hymenoscyphus occultus. Taxonomy (NCBI): domain Eukaryota; kingdom Fungi; phylum Ascomycota; class Leotiomycetes; order Helotiales; family Helotiaceae; genus Hymenoscyphus; species Hymenoscyphus occultus. The sequence goes on from UNPT01000088.1 coordinate 123,892, forward strand.
CAGTTCCAGAAGGATGGGAATGTTTCCTGGGTTGTCCTACAAAGGGTTCTTGAATTCAATTACAAGTTCAAACCACAGTTTGGTTTCCTTCAAGTTGAAGTGAAACTTGGAGAAATCAAATCTTTTTGTTCTACCAGTCTACCACTCCCCGTCGAGGGAAGAATGGAAAGTAACGAGGTAGCCGTCCGCGAGAGACGTTGAATAGATCCTTGATGCTGGAACAAAGCGGCCATACTGTACCAGACTCTCTGTACGTGTGCAACATGCTTTAGATAATTGGAATCCTCATTATTTCTCAAATCGTACCAAAATCTCGTGAAACTATCCAAAAGTTGAATTCCTTAAAAACATCTACACACTCTTTCCGGCATATCAATTCCTGTATCAAATCTTCAACAGGGGTCAAACTACGAATCCTGTCCCTGGAAGCTTGCCCTGCCGTACCCGTACCTTGCGGGTATCCACTGAATCGTCAACTCAAAAGTGCAGTGCAGCGCCAGAGCTAGAAACCCGGACACGTATGGCTGTATCAAGACCATCTACACTTCTACAGTGTTATTTTGCGAATACCCTCCAGACTTCAGCACAACTTAATTCACCAATGCTTCTGTCCTTATAAGCTTTGACCTCCTCACTTCTCCGCACCATCACATCCATCAACGTGTCTTGAAACCGTCGACGTACATTCAGTCGCATTCGCATGCCTCAGCGATAGGAATCCAGCTAGAGCGACAGCTTCGGCCTGCTGATCGCGGTATTGCGCAGTGTAGTGCAGTGTAGTGCAGTGAAGTGGTTGAGGATTAGTAAAGGACAAATAGTGGCTAGTCAATATGGTATGGCCTCGAATATCTCGGTCGGCGAGTCCAGGCGGGACAATCCCAATGACGAACCTACCAACGATAAACGACGTCCACTCAGAACCACCATCGCGACCAAGATCACGGAGCCCTTCAAGGTCAAGGAACGGACATATGCGAACCACTTCGTCCTTTGCAAAGGTTGGCTTTGACTCACTCAGTGATGCATGGGCGTTGCTAATATAAATAAAGTCAATTGCAGATGAATATTCCACTCTTACTCCTGCCCAAACGGCACAAAGGCTGCAAACCTCTCTAACACATGGGCTTACACCTGGCGAGGCTCTCTCACGATTACACGACCAGGGGCCGAACGAGCTTCCCCACGATGAGCCCGAACCGTTATGGTTGCGATTCTTGAAGCAGTTTAAGGAACCGTTGATCTTGCTATTACTATGTTCAGCAGTCGCATCTGTAGTAGTTGGGAACAAAGACGATGCAATCAGTATTGCCGTTGCAGTAACTATTGTCGTTGCCGTGGGTTTCATACAAGAATACAGGTCGGAAAAATCGATAGAAGCTTTGAGCCATCTAGTGCCAAACCATGCGCATTTGATCAGAGGACAGAGAAGGAATTCATCCATAAGAACACCAACATGGCCGCCGAATGAAGACGAACCTGTGGAGACGGAAGGGTTAATGGCTGGTTCAACTGAAGATGTGGAAGCAAAGTTAGAAAGTGCTTCAAGCAAAGTTATGGCGGCTCAACTGGTACCGGGAGATCTGGTTCTATTTACAACCGGGGATCGTATTCCAGCCGATATTCGTGTGACGAAAGCTATAGATCTCACAATTGACGAATCCAACCTCACAGGAGAGAATGAACCTGTTAGAATTACTGCCGATGTCAGAGGACGCCCAAGTTATCCTAGGGCCAATGGAAACAGTTTGGAACCGCCTGAATATGCTTCTCCTGGGACGGGCGCTGTGGGTGTCGATACTCGATTGAACAGTACCACAAATATTGCCTTTATGGGTACTTTGGTTAGATCTGGACACGGTCAAGGAATTGTTTACGCAACGGGTGGAAATACACACTTTGGTACAATTGCTGCTAGTGTTACGGATACGGAAAGTCCTCGTACACCTTTACAACTTTCTATGGATGCTCTTGGTTCGCAACTTAGTCAGGCTTCTTTTGTTATTATCGGAATCATTTCACTTGTGGGATGGCTTCAAGGTAAAGGACTGCTAGAAATCTTCACCATTTCCATTTCTCTTGCTGTGGCGGCAATTCCCGAAGGTCTTCCCATTATTGTCACTGTAACATTGGCGCTAGGAGTTCATAGAATGGCACGGCATCATGCGATTGTTCGAAAGATGCCAAGTGTGGAAACTCTAGGTTCGGTAAATGTGGTTTGCAGTGATAAAACAGGTATGGACTAAACCTGAATGGAATGATAGAGATATTGACAGAGATTATAGGAACGTTGACAATGAACCATATGACCACTACAAAAATGTGGCATGTGGATGCCGATGCGCCTATTGCGATTGATTCTGGGGACGAAGAAGTGCAACCTGATGCTGTTACCCTACGAATTCTACGAATTGGCAACATCGCCAACAATGCTCGTTTAAGTCGTATAAATACACATGCTCAATCTGCCTCTTCTGTAGCCATTCTATCATCCACCCAAGGCAGTAGGTCTACTAGTGGTCTAGGAAGCAGATGGGTTGGGCAACCAACCGATGTTGCAATGCTAGATATGCTTGATCGTTTCAACGAGCATGATGCACGAGAAGGCCTAGGTCATCGACTAGGTGAAACCCCATTCAGCTCTGAAAGGAAGTGGATGGGTGTCACTGTTGGTGATGGTGAGGCAAGCTCCCACTCTCGAGAAGTCGCCTACATTAAAGGTGCCGTCGACCGGGTTCTGGCAAGATGCGATACTTATCTGACCAAAGATGGCCGGGAGGTTACATTAGATGATGCCGTAAAGAAGTCTGTATTGGATGCAGCTGAAAAAATGGCGGAGGAAGGCTTGAGAGTGCTCGGATTTGCGAGTGGCCCTGTCGCAAAGCATGCAAAGTCTCTCAAACAACCAATGAGTCGAAGTCCTACAACAACTTCTCCAGAGCCGCATATTTCGCACAATGAAGACGTCTATGAGGGACTTACATTTGCTGGCCTGGTTGGAATGAGTGACCCTCCTCGTCCCGGAGTACAAAAGTCGATTAGGCGTCTCATGAGAGGTGGTGTCAAGGTTATCATGATTACTGGTGATGCCGAAACCACAGCTGTTGCTATCGGCAAAAAGTTGGGCATGGCTATAGCAAAACCGCGCGATCATACTTCAAGGTCTGTGGCCGTGAAGCCAGTTCTGCGAGGTGAGGAAATAGAACAGATGACAGACCAGGAGTTGGAAGTCGCCATTGCCAATACATCCATCTTTGCAAGAACAAGCCCAGACCACAAGATGAAAATCATCAGAGCGCTACAGGCTCGTGGGGATATCGTTGCAATGACTGGTGACGGAGTCAATGATGCTCCAGCTTTGAAAAAGGCCGATATTGGTATCTCCATGGGTTTGCAAGGGACAGACGTGGCCAAAGAAGCCGCTGATATGATTCTGACTGATGATGATTTCTCAACAATTCTCAAAGCTATCGAAGAAGGCAAAGGAATCTTCAACAATATCCAAAATTTCCTCACTTTCCAACTCAGTACAAGCGCTGCAGCGCTGACTTTGGTTTTTCTCTGCACGTGTTTGGGATTCAAAAATCCTTTAAACGCGATGCAGATTCTTTGGATTAGTGAGTTGTTCTATATGAGGGACTTTGGGATAAAAGACTAACATACTTAGATATTATCATGGATGGTCCACCAGCTCAATCTTTAGGCGTTGAGCCCGTCGATCCCGATGTTATGAAACGACCCCCACGAAAACGAAATGCTCCTGTTCTTACTTGGCCTCTCATCACCCGAGTGTTAACTTCAGCCACGATCATTATGCTTGGGACCATGGCCGTTTACACCCACGAAATGCTCACGGACGGTGAAGTAACCAAACGTGATACCACCATGACATTCACTTGTTTTGTTCTATTTGACATGTTCAATGCTTTGAATTGTCGTTCGGAATCCAAATCTGTACTAAGAGGGGAGGTTGGTCTATTTAGCAATACCCTGTTCAATTGGGCGGTTTCTTTGAGTTTGGGAGGACAAATATTGGTTATTTACTTTCCCTGGTTACAAGAGGTGTTCCAGACGGAGGCGCTTGGGTTGTTTGATTTGGTGGGCTTGGTCATGCTTACGAGCAGTGTGTTTTGGGCGGATGAGGCGAGGAAATACTGGAAGTATAGGGGGAAGAGGAGACTTGGGAGTGGATATAGTCAGGTTGTTTAAAAGCCCGGTCTTCATGCTGGGCAATGGAGTTTACCCATACAGGACACTATATATATATAATAGAATAAATGCTCTGTACAGCTTTTAGCAAGACTTCTTATTAGTCTTCTTAAAATAACTTATCCTCGTAGACAGTGAACCAATGGAGTTTTAACAATCCCAACCTACCTCGGGATTGTCCTGTCCTATCGTGACGGAGTTGTTCTCGCTTAACCCCACAACTCTAAATAATGCCACCTTGTACACCAAAGCTCCGTCCCACTTCAACACACCTCTCCCCAAACCACACCCATGCAGAACCCAAACCAATGCCTCCTACCGGCCTTCCAAATGGCACCCTCACCATCGAACCCTCGTCCCAGCCCCCGGGAACTCCTACAGCCCCTCCTCACATCTCGGAATCCTCCACCTTAGCCTCGATCCGGGCGTCGTTATCGGCCCTGCACACCCGCGATGCGGCCATCACCTCGCGTCTCCAGACGCTCATCTCCTCGCAAGCGGACCTCTCGCGCGAACTCGGACGGCTCGATCTCCTGCGCGCGCACCTGGGGACGCAGGTCGTGCACACGAGGGATGTGAGTAATGGGATGTTGGACAGTGCTGCGAGCACGGCGGAACATCTTAGTAGCAAGGTGAAACAGCTGGATCTGGAGAAGAAGAGGGTTGAGGAGACGTTGGGGGTCGTGGAGATGGTGGGGGAGTTGAAGGCGTGTGTTCAAGGGGTTGTGGGCAGTATGGGGGCGCCGCAGGATTGGGAGGCGGCTGCGGGGTATATTGCGCGAGCGAAGAAGATTCCGAAGGATATTGTGGAGGGCAGGTTTGCGGCTACGATTGTGCCCAGTGTGGAGGTTCCGGATGCGCCGGGGGTGACGATTGAGAATGCTAAGGAGAGTCTTTGTGGGCTGTTCTTAAGGGAGTTTGAGAAGGCTGCTGGTGAGGGGGATAATCCTAAGATTACGAGGTTTTTTAAGCTTTTCCCGCTGATTGGGAGGGAGGAAACGGGTTTGGAGGTCTATGGGAGATACGTTTGTCAGGGTGTTGCTATGAGGGCGAGGAATAATCTGAAGGAGGGGACGAAAGGCAGGGAGGGAAAGGAGGGGTTCTTCTATGCCAATGCCATTACGAAACTGTTTGAACATATTGCCCAGATTGTAGAGAACCATGGGACACTGGTGGAAAGACATTATGGGCAAGGAAGAATGGTCAAGGTCATCGAACGATTGCAAGTCGAAGCTGATGTACAAGGTGGCATTATATTGGACACGTGGGGGGACGAAAGAAATGTCGATAGGAGGATGACGGATGTGAAAAGTTATCCATTTTCGTTTCTGGTACAAAGCTTTCTACCTCCCCAGAAGAATCTGGGGATATCAAGGACCGCTTCCCCTGCCGTTGGGGCTGGCACCAATGGGCGGTTGAGTGAGGATGAAGGAGTTGATATGAAAGAAGTCGATGGGTTATTGAACGAGACAGCTATGATGCTCGGTCGTTGGTCATTATACACACGATTCTTGGCTGGGAAATGCAGGACGGCTCCACCACCAGTTCTTCAACAGGCCATCTCACAATTATCACCGGATCCAAATGAAGATGACGGACCATTGGTAATGCCAGAACTGCTTATAAAATCGGCCCTCGGTCGTAAAATATCAGCGAGACTGATAACACCATTCAATGTCATGACCACATTCTTCTTTCGACGTTCAGTAGAAAAGGCATTTCAGTTGGACGAGGCGCCAGTTGGGTTATCTCTCAACATGTCGAAACCGCTGGATGGAAATCCACCATTTATCATCACGCCTGTTGACGATGTAATGTACATTGTCAATACAGTTCTTCAGCGCTCCCTTTCTACCTCTCAACGGGATGTTATCGCCTCTGTCATACCTACAGTTGGTCGTGTTCTTGGTTCCGATTTCGTAGGTATGGTTCAACGAAAAATGAGAGATGAATCGTATCCAAAACCAGTAGTTTCTGGCGGATTTCCTCCCGAGGACAAGATCGTATCTTTTATTGTTCTTATCAACTCGCTTGATGTAGCAAATGATTATATCAGCCGAATTGTCACCTCACGCCTTCAACCACCAGAGTCAAACGGGGCTACCCCAGGGAATTCACTATCTGAGCTCTTCCCCTTCGATCACGACGCTGTCTTTGTAACGAATGCCCTCAAGAATCTCAACACAACATTCGAGTCCAAAACATCAGAACTGATATCTGAAGGTCTGCAAGTGATGTTTGAACGAGTCCTCAAACCACGCCTACGAATCATCATCCCGGATACATTCCGAGATGTAGATTACTCACTCACGGAAGAAGATCTCATCGAAATCGCCCGTCAAAATGACACAGACGATAACCCCGAGGTACTAGCAGAGCAGGTATCCCACCGCTTCGAGACGGCATGGGAAGTCCTCATTAGACCAATCCAACGTCTTATGACGCCGAATTGTTTTGCCCTCTTATTGAGCCAGACGGCTACGCATCTTGCGAGGGTATTGGAGAAACGCATCTGGGTGCATGCTGGGAAGATTAATGGACTGGGTGCTACGAGGATGGAGAGAGATTTCGGGGGCATTGTTAAAGCAATTGGGAGAGGGGCTCAGTATAGTGTTAGGGATAGCTTTCAGAGGGTCAATCAGTTGACTATGTTGATCAATATGGAGGATGATGAGTGGGAGGCGCTTATGGAGGAGGGGGATGAGGGGATGGTTTGGGTGTTAAGTGAGGAGGAACGGAGGAGAGGGAGAGCGTTTGTGAGGTTGTGATAGAAAAAAGTCGTGTTTTGTTGGTTGGGGTTTAACATTATGCATGATAGAGAAGAAAAAAGGGACTGAAATGGACTCAGAGAGACTGAGCTATGATATTGAATGAATGATAGGAATTGATCTCCAAATGAGATATTCATAGGAGACGTGTCGGTATATCTTTATGAAATGTGCACTCGTATTGGAATGCAGCACTTCTAATTTCCACCATCAGGCCATGGATCTCACTTGGCACTTTCTTCGCTATTACTCGTTCCCACATGGGCCATGGCCTCGAAAGTCAAAAAAGATGGGTGACAGGAACCTGGTTATCCACCCATAGATATTCTCAGAATAACCTCTGATGTGATTCTCAGCATTCTGGCGGGAAGGAATTGCGGTGTACGGAGTAGAGACAGAGGCTTTTCAGTTTCAAATTCCTGTTCAGCCTTCACTGAGTTCACTGGGCTGTAAGGCTGCTCTTGGCGGTTTGAGCGGACGCGTTGCTGGAGAAAGTGGCATCGCGACGGTGGGGGAAAGGCGGCATGGGATATTGGAAGCGGCAGTTGACAGTTTCTGGGTCAACTTTGGAAAGAGTGCTTGAGGAGTTGGGATAGTGTACAAGCATCGAGCTTGAAGAATGCCATATGTTTTCTGAGTTATCTATTTGTTCATTTTAGCCTAAATTGATAACCATAAACAAAATCATATTTGACACCATAAACAAAAGCTATTTTTTACCGGTAGCTCACAGCTCCAGCACCAGAATCCAACGCTGCTCTAATTACCCTGCGCGAGAACGCCAGAAATCGCGGAAGGTGCGGGACTCCTCAGAACTCAGGCACTCCTTCCATCTTTTCGTGACGTTGCCTGGTCAATGACCCTGCGCATCAACACGACTCCCCACTTGAAAATCCCGACTGCTCCCCACCTGCGTTCTTCATCCGCCAGAAAACCTCCAAGACCACCACCCCCCCCAAAAAAAACACACATCAACTTTCTCAGGCCCGATTTGCCCAATTTTTGAGTAGACCAAAACTCTTTCGTTCTGCATCGACATAGGTACTCTCACCATTCAAACCAAAAAAAAAAATCTACTTTTTCCTCACCTAAAGTATTTCTCGCCTCCGTGAAAGGAATCGCGCAAGTTCCTTGCCTGCCTTGGTACCTAGGGGTTGGACTCGCGCTAAGACACCAGCCATAACAAGCGAACTTTGACATCTCCCAGCTCTTCCTCCGTCTCCCGTCACGAAATCATACCTCCCCCCATCCCACAACAACACCACAACACTTCCACTTCTTCTCACCGGCCCGCATTCTCTCTTACGCCTTTAACTTGAAAGGTATCCCCATATTCAGTTCTCGAACACGCATTGGGCCCCCCGGAGCCATCGTCATTTCCATCCTCGACTCGGACCATCAACAAAGCCCATGTCCTATACCCAACGCACTTGACAGCACGCCAATTCTTTCGGTCAGCCATCTTGGAGCTTCTTCTTAGACCAATGTACGTAGCATCATCCGTCCCCTTCCGCCCAAGTAATTAATCGCGTGCGCGACCACCGCCGTGGTGCAACGCGGTCGTGCCCAATTCTTTCTATCGCGTCGTACTGACGTGGGTCCATTCTAGCATTTCAACCCCTTCTACCTTTCTCCGGAAATAATCATTTAATACACCATCCACATACAACCAAATCCACAAACATGCCTCCAGTAAGTAGATCCATTCAAGACGCGACGGCATCGGCTAGTGGGTGCTCATTGACGGTGGCAATGATGTTAATTCTCCTGTGTACAGAGTCGAGTAGCAAGCCGGCGAGCGCCCACCAACGAGAATGATGAGAACAGTGCTGCCGTTACCACACGCCTCACAAGATCCAAGTCACAGAAGTTCAGCGGAGAGGAAGAAGCACAGCCAGTCAAGAAGGCTCTTGCATCCAAGAAAGCCGGTGTGAATACGCAACCAACTCGCAAGCGTGCGGCTATGGGAGATGTTACCAATGTTACCAAGGGCGATGCCGCAGAGGGAAAGAAGGCCACAGGCAAAGTCGGACTAGTTTCTAAAGCTTCACAACCAACCGGTATCTCAAAGACACGTACAGCTGGTAGACCGGCATTGGGCTCCAAGGATACCAACAAGAAGGCTACTGAACTGAAGCGCGTCGGTTCTGGTGTTCTACCTACACAAAAGAGAAAGTCCGCACCAGCCCCCGTCAAGGAAGAGACTCCTGTCGAGGATGAACAACCATCACGAAAGAAGATCCACCTCGAGTCTAAAGTAAAGGTCCAGGTTCAAACTGAGGAGATTTTTGAAGAGGTCGTTGAGTCCGAAGTCAAGGAGGAAGAATCAGTCAAACCTAAATTCGCACCTGGTGTTGAAGACCTCGATGAGGAAGATCGTGATGATCCATTGATGGTTGCTGACTACGTCGTTGAGATTTTCGAGTACTTGAAGAAGCTTGAAGTCGCAACAAAGCCCAATGCAGACTATATGGAGCACCAGGAGGACTTGGAGTGGAAGATGCGAGGCATCCTTGTTGACTGGCTCATTGAAGTTCACACCCGCTTTCACTTACTTCCTGAAACCCTCTTCCTCGCTGTCAACATCATCGACCGCTTCCTTTCCACAAAGGTTGTTCAACTAGACCGCCTTCAATTGGTTGGTGTCACTGCCATGTTCATCGCCTCCAAGTACGAAGAAGTCCTCTCCCCTCATGTTGCCAACTTCCGTCACGTCGCTGACGACGGCTTCACGGAGTCGGAGATCTTGAGTGCTGAGCGATATGTCCTCACAGCTTTGAACTACGACCTGAGCTATCCTAACCCAATGAACTTCCTCCGTCGTATCTCTAAGGCTGATAACTATGATATCCAAACAAGAACTATTGGCAAATATCTTATGGAGATCAGCTTACTTGACCACCGCTTTATGGATTACCTTCCAAGTCACGTTGCCGCTGCCTCGATGTACTTGGCCCGTTTGATTCTGGAGCGCGGAGAATGGGTAAGTCAGGTTTTGATATATACACACCAGAATACAGGCTAATCATTTCCAGGATGCCACTTTGACTCATTACTCCGGTTATGATGAGGAAGCAATTGAACCTGTTTTCAAGCTCATGGTTGACTACCTGGCTCGTCCTGTCGTCCATGAAGCATTCTTCAAGAAATACGCAAGCAAGAAGTTTCTCAAGGGTAAACACATCCATCCTCCTGTCGTCACGCCATAATACTGACTCTCTCCAGCTTCAATTCTTACAAGGCAATGGGCCAAAAAGCATGTTGTCGAACTCGATATTGACATCTCCGTGCCACTTGACGTTGCACGATAGAAATCCAAGTTATCAACATTCATACCCGATACACTTTGCATCAGTTGCTTCCTGGATACACCCTGCATTATTTGGATGGGACGAACGAAAATTACGATAGACGGATGACTTCTTCACCGACACCATTTGCTGTTCATAGGCATTTCGCTACTACATGCCTGTTTTGAGCTGGACCAACGTCATGAGAGAGTGTTATTGTCTCTTGGTCCGTGTTAACTGTGTTGTTGCTTTTTACTTTTTCTCTTTTTCTCTCATTCTTGGCCGGCGTTGATGATTTTTCCCGGAAGTACGGAGTTTGGCTGTTTATCCCTCTTCTCAAGGCGCGCTATCTGATTTCAGATGCATGGCGAAAAGTGCTGGTGGGTAGTGCTTGGGTTACTATGTGTGCTGGAGGAAGGGGGGGTTTCCAAGATTGTTCGTGTTATGGTACCAACCGGGGAGAAACTCTGTACATATTTTCGTTCAACAATGAAATGGTGTCACGAATCCTCTTTGGCTGGAAGAGTGCGTGGGACCATTTGCGTGTTGTATGGACGAATACCTTTCTCGGCGTATAGGAGAGTAGTAAAATCACTAATATCTTTCAACCAAAATGATCTTGATATATTTGATGATGCGATGCTTGATGGTTTTGCGGGCCAAATGATGATTGACAGCTTGACTCCACCGAATGAATGTATGTAAACGATAGTCTTTGCAAGGAGACGAGTTGTACCATTCAGGTAATTTTACAGGATTTTAGAAGGCTCAAACTCTTCTGCTTCCAAGTTCAGCAAGTGAGAATTCCCCGGTTTTGTTGAAGATCACCGTACAGGGCTTCTTCCATAAGGTGGTGACGATGGAGGTGCCTGGATTACAGGGAGCTTCATTAGATTCAATGGCGGTGCAGGGGGCCACAAGCGAAGCTGGCGCCGCATCGATAAGCTTCAAGCTGCAAGCTGCACCTACCGACCTACGAGTACCCCCCATTCAATACACCACTCCCAACTCTCCGCGCACACAACCTGGAGCCGAGGAAAACCTTTCATCATGTCTTTAGACCCTCCTACTTATCTCTCTTCCCTCCAATACAACATTCGCGCTCGACCGATTCCTTGGGATGGAGCTGTCAGAGCCGGGACCATCAGTGAGGACCAATTGAGCAAGATCCGAGCTGTGGACAAGGTCCGCAAGGAACAGCGAGAGGAGATCATTGAAGGTGATCTGGATGGGTATCGAAAGCTGTTCGTAGGTGGAGAGGGCACCGCAAGTGTGCTGGAGTCGGCTGCGAGGAGTGCTCATGTGGTACAATATGTTTTGGTGCTTTTGGGGGACTTGCTTGAGGGTTTGGATGCCCAACTGCTGATACATGGTGGGAGTTGGCTAATGGTGTTTTATAGGTATTCCTGCTCTGTCGAAAGCTCTTTCGGAACACCCAGATCCATATAGACCCTTCCTACCTCTGCTTGCGCAATCGAATGATCCCGAAAGCCCAATACCTCTTCTCACCTCTACTGTGCTTGCTAGTATGATGGGTGGGGTTTCAAAAACATCCGACAAGGCAGCTGCGGCTATGCCAAAGCTGTTCTCGTACCTGTCTACCTTGACCAAGACGACGGATGGGGGACTACAGGATATTGCGGTCTTGCAGTACTCCACCTTGTTGGGGGGAAAGAAGTCGAGAGATCTGTTCTGGCAACAGAGAAGCGAGACGATTCAACCTCTTGTTGGGATCTTGAGAACCGCTGCTGGCATTTCTCCGAATGGAGACTCGGCGACGCTTTGGTCGGGTGCTCCTAGTGTCCGGAGTAATCCTGAGGGCTCTCTGGGTGGAGGAGTTGGTCTCCAATTGTTATACCATGTTCTTCTTGTACTTTGGCAACTGAGCTTCGAGGGAGAAAGTGTTGGTGAAGGTCTTCAAGAGTAAGTTCATTTCACACAAGCAAAAATATACATGCTAACATGACATAGCGAGTACGATATCATCCCATTATATGTCCAACTCCTGCGTCTTTCTCCCAAGGAGAAAACTACCAGACTTCTGGTCTCTTCATTATATAACATTTTATCTGTGAATAAGCAGACTCTCTTGCCTACCGCTGTCCTCGCTCGACTTCCTGCGCTCTTGCAAAACATCAACGGTCGACATCTCAACGATCAAGATTTGCAGGAAGATCTCACAGCCCTGACAGAGATGTTGGAAGAACACACCAAAACCCAAACCACCTTTGACGAATACGCCGCCGAAGTCAACTCAGGACACCTCCGTTGGTCACCACCCCACCGAAACACAGTCTTCTGGGCAGAGAACGCGCGGAAAATCCTGGAACATGAGAAAGGTGAACTATGCAAGAAGTTGCAGGAGATCATGAGCAAGCCTTGGGAGAATGATAAACAGGTCCTGGCTATTGCTTGTAATGATGTGGGATGGCTGGTCAAGGAGGTCCCGGAGAAGAGGGGTCAGTTGGAGAAACTCGGGTTGAAGACCAGGGTTATGGAGTTGATGACGGAGAAGGATGAGGCGGTGCGATGGGAGAGTTTGAATGCGCTCAGTGGGTGGTTGAGGTATAGTTTTGAGACGAAGTAAAGGGGATGATAAGATGTGGGAGGGCGGGGAAGGGGAGGGGTGAAATGGGGGTTTTTAGCTTGAGCTTTCAGAGAATAAGCGAGAGGCTGCACTTGCATGGCTTGTATGTTGTATCATCATGGTTTTTTATTGCTTCCTTGGTGGGAGCGGGGTCGTTAAGTTAGTTCTCTGTAGGTTTGTGCGTAGAGGTTACATAACTTGACTTGGGTTTTTTTGATGTCTTTGCTCTTTCTGCTCTTTTTTTTTGGCCTTGCTTTTTCTTGGTGATGAATAAAAGTGATGCTGTGGAGTAAAGTGTATTAAACTGTGTTTGTTTTTGAGGTGTGTTTTGAGGTGTGTGTTGCTTGGGGTTGGGGGGAAGGGGAGATGGGGTTGGGGTTAGGGAAGGGGGGGTAGAGAGAGATTTTGTGGTGCTGTAGGGTTGTGGTGGTATGGTGTAGTGGGGTGATGTGGAGTGGTGGTCTACTGTTGGTAATGATTTACATCAATCCTATCAATATCAATACAACTCTACTATGGCTTTTCAACTGCCCAACCAGCTGCAAGGAGTGGGTTTGGGTTTGGATTTTGTGTGGTGGGAGGGTGTGTGGATAGGGTGGTATTTGTATTCACTAACTAAATAGGTAACTAGCTTCATAAATAAGTGGATAGGTAGATTGGTCACCCATCTAGTAAATAAAGAGTCGGGGGGAACGCGGGGGGTTCTGAGAAAAGGGAAAGGGGTTGAAGGTACCTATAACGAGTAAATTTTTAGATGGGCGCGAGGTTGAGGTTGAGAAGGATGGGCGGTTGGTTGATGTGGTGTCCAGGTGTTTGTATATACCGCTTTCGCTAAGGAGAGAGAGGGATTTGTGTGTATATAGCTTGGGATTTGGGATAAGATATTTGGTGATTGGATGCTAGAGCCTAGATATGATTCCGTGGGGTAGAGAGGGGATTATGTGGAGTGGATTTTTGGAGAAGAATGAGGTGGGATTGTGGATATTGGGGTGGATGTATAGTGCTTTTTAGATGATGAGAGGGCTTGATTTGAGGTGAAATGTAGAGATAATTAAGCAAATAGAGATTTAGTCAGCCCCTCTTTACTATAATGTTATATTATATACTCCTAGTTAATTTATCACACTTAATGTATACTAGCGTATTCTACTTCTAGTTATAAATAGTTAGGCTAGTATATTATAGCTAAATCTAAGTTTTCTATTCGTTGAATAAATCGTTATAACTACTGAATTAGCTATGTAATGAATTCTATTCTGGAATTCTATAACTATACAGGATATAGGGTATTTCACACGGTATAATAATGTTTTCTGGACCTCTTCTATGGAATGGAAAGGATTTCAGAATGCCGAACGTTGGAAATATCTTTAGTATATATAGAAGGAAATTCCTCGGTTATCGCTTAGTTGTCTTTCCTAGTTGGTAATAATAAGGTGGGGTGTGTTATGGTTAGCGTAAGAAATAAGTAGAGTAGAGCAGAGTAGCCACACCTTCTCTACTCTACTCCAGTTAGTTTTCACTTAACTCTACTATACTTACCAAGTACTCAAGTACTACTTAAGTACTACTCGAGTAGCCGAGCCTCGGCCAGCCCGACAGCTCGGACCTAGCGGCCTCTTATATAGGGTATAAGCGATAGTATAGTATAGGGGGGGTTTTTTATAGTATCCTTAAAAGATAAGGAATAGGAGATAAGAGAGATGTTATTAAAGGACAATTATATTATGTTTTAGTTACGTTTTAGTAACTTTACTAGACAAGTAGTACTTGAGTAGTTAAGTAGTTAACTAGTTCTTTCTTAGGTTAGCTAAGCTACGAGCTAAGTATAGCTATAGTATAACCTTACTACTGAATTGATTAATTATACTACTTGACTCGAGTACTACCAGAGTAGCTAAATAGTTCTTTTGAATACTGTTCAAGAATCTACTTACGGATTTCAAAATATTACTTACTACCATATTCCTCTTTCATCCATTATTTTCCTTGCCACTCATATAACATGAAAAAGACCTTTTATATTTAGTGCTCACAAACAATTTCACATCCCTAATCTCTCATGCCTTGAGGTAACAATACATACAACAAGACAAGCCCTCCCATCATACAATGTACCTAGTCCCCAAAAACATCAAACCGTAACACAACCCGCCTTATTGCCAGAAGAAATATATAAGGCTAAGCGCCATACAGGGAAACCCTTCCTCTATGTGCCGTATATGTTATGTTGGTTGGGTGTTCTTACTACCTTGAGTATATTACGAAGGTATAGTTCGCTTGTGGAATAAGAAATCACTGGGATTTTGAATTAACGCTTATACGATGCAAACTGGTTCATTTGATATATAGGAGATCCACGATTGCTTCGTTTGAAAGAATGGACATAAAAGCCCATATTCAATTGTCCTAAAAGACCTAAACAACTCCTACCATATCCCCTAACACCAACCCTGAAATCTGCCGCTCCCCTAATCCAGCCGCCCGCAGCATCATACAAATTTGCGGATTAGGATCCATTGCTGATAGGCCATCCGCAGACGCAGCTTGACATTTTTCCTTTTTCTTTCTCACACTTGGCTGTAGTGATCGGCTATAGTGGCAATGATTATTCATTGTGTTGTATGGGCATAGGGCAGATCTGGTACTTACGATATCTCCACAAGTCGCTTTACATAATGATTTAGGGCATTCTGGGTTGTCGGGTAATCCATATTCTTTGGGCGTTTCTTTGGTCGAAGTGCTAGGGGGTGGAGCAGCCATAGCTACAGAGGCGAGAGCCAAAGCGAAGACAGTGAAAAACTTCATGGTGAGATTGGTAGGATGGTAGAGTGATGAATCTTTGTAAAACGAATGGTAATTGAAAGTGATATAGATAAAAAGTCCAGGTAAATTTATGATAGAAAAGAGGCGATCATATCGAGCTTTATATATTCTATTTATTTCTATTGTTGTAACCAAAATACCCATTACCCCGCCGGTCCGAACGCCGCCGAGTGGGAGGCCCACCGCCCCAAGATATCCTTTCTATTTTGTACCCGCCAAGCGATCTGCCGTCAGGCGGGAACCTGTCGCAGCTAGGGCATGTTACACGTCAATACGGACTCCACTGGTTCTATTTCGTATTTACCCTGTATTTCGCTGAAGAACTCCTGGTAAAGCCACACATTTTAACGTTTGTTTCGCCTAGGACGAAGGACTTCCAAGTATTAAAACACTATAAAACGAACCCTTGCAAGCTGGCTATGCCGATTGGGTGAATGACCGAATTTTCGCCACCCAAGGTAGGCTCTGGCTCGTTTCCCTAATGTGTATTATATTATTATAGAATTATGTAATAACTGTGTAACAAGAATAGCTGTGAAGTACTGCAATACGTTTTGTGTTGATTGCGAGTCGCTTGGTATTTATTGATTTTGATTACTTTTTCTCAAGTGTTAAGCATATTACATTTATATTTTAGTCCGGAGGAATGCGTGTCTTTACGAAGGCAGTGTAAAATCGGAACTTTGCGTGGTCTCCAAAGAGCGGCATAACTGAACTCTAGGTCATAAAACGACTCAAGACTTTGTGCTTGGCCAAACTACCTTTACTCAAGAAGGCTTCTGGCTTTTGCTATCCAACTACGACGTACCTATGACGAAGTAATACTAGGTATATTCTTAAATTACACACTACGGTTCATTACTAACCTGGATATTACTTGTATTAACTGCTTGGCTCCTTTCGCATGTAGGCGGTTCTCGCTTATTTACCTTACTTCGTCCTAGGATGGTGTAAAAGCATCACACTCGTATAGCCAAGAGCCCAGGCTATGGTGTAACAAGAGAAGTGCGAATATAATCTTATTGTCCTTCGTATTTGGTAAACGCATCTTTTGGATTCGAATTAAAGCATTGCTGCCACGTAGCTTGGGCACTTAACTGCAACTTCATCCTTCTACAGATAACTGTTTTGGAAAAAGTGGCTTGTGGCGGGGTGACTGGGTGGATCATTGTGTGTAGTAAACACATGTTTCTATTGATGGAATTGGGTCTATGTACTTCAGCTGCTTCGCAGATCTTCTTGGGTGAGAATGTGGGGGAAGTGATAGAGTTCTGCAAATTGTTGTATTTGACACACATCCTCCGTGAACATGTTCCCTTTTCTGGATATCAATGATTATGTGGGGGAATGGGGAAACCGACTTTTCTAATCCTCTTAGATCTTTTCTTTTGGTAAAAGGTTTGACTGGATTGAGAAATTGTGTATGAATTACACCCAGTGATTGGGAATTGGGGAATAGCGATCAAAAGCTTAATACTGTGTCAGATTTTCTTTGCCAGATTTCCTGTGCCAGTGGTGAAAATACAGCACTCTCCGTATTGCTTTTCTAGACGTAGTCTTTTTGCATGAACATATTTGGGAAGTTTTGCATTGTGTATGGTTTTATTGAGGTAGTGAGTCAATGCCTGCGGCACAAACTCTCATCAATGAGTATGCGAAGTTGTTTGTTGTCTGCATGTGCATTGTTTTCTTTGAATGTTGAGTTGGATCATGTAGTGCAAAATTCTGTGATTCATTCAACCTTATTTTCCTACAACTCCACAGCTTCTGCCAATCAATCTCTTTTTTATTATTATCATGAGTGTATCAATCTATGTGTGCCCTTCCATTCACCACTTCCACACCCTATGATTATACTCCTATAGAATTTGTTACTCACTGAGATCCCCCACGCAATTAACAGATGACCACAGATCTTGCTTCAATACCCATAATGTATATAATCACCACCACAATACCACCCCCCCACCTATTTAGCAGTAGCACACATTCACGTCGTTGCAAAAGGTCTTATATATCAAACCACTCTCCTTCCAATCCCTCCGCGTGCTGGTTTGCTCATCCCATCACAAGAAAGACTAGCATCTGCGAAGTACCACCACAAGAATTTCTTAACTACAGAACAGAATCACATACAGAACAAAAACAATGTCATCACCACCAACCTCTCGCTCCTCCTCCCGTATCTCAAAAAGAAAGGGAAAGCATCGTAATGAAGGGACAAAAGCCCTCATCACAGGCTCAGATCCAATCGTGGAGCCAGAACCAAGTCTCAAGATGAAACTAACTTCTTGGTTCCGTACACCTAGTTCATCACCTACTTCTTCGCCTACCGTTCCTACCACCCCCAGGGTAGAGAAGGGGAAAGAGAGAGGTGTGAAAGGCGGGACTCCTTCGTCGTCGCTTGACGATGTTGGATATCTTGGTGATCTTGAAGATGGAGGGAGTGGTGGGAAGAAGAAAAGGGAAAAGAAGAAGGACAAGGGGAAGGAGAGAGAAGTTGAGAGGGGTCTTCTGGAGGGACCAACATACATTGATCACGAGGGACAACTTGCCGAGGCGAGGAATATGGTTTGTGCTTCTCCTGTGACAGAAAATTTTCCAGATTCGTCGGGAATGACAAAGGACGGGAAGGAAAAGGAGCCTCAGGGAAAGCGGAAGAGGAGAGGTATTTGGAATTTCTTTTCGAGGAGGTGTGTGGTTGGAAGTCAGGATGGGGGACTGGGGGGATTGAGGGATTGTGAGATTTTGGTTGATGAGTGGTATTTATGTTTCAATTTTTCTTCTCGCATTCATTTATCCCTTCCCTTCCTTCGTCCCTGACCTTTTCAAACGGGATTTCATCTTCAGATTTTGAAGTTGTTATGTTGAAATTTAGACGAGAGGGAGCTCTGTGGACGAATCCTTGATCGGGCGGATACTGATGAGACTGCTTATACAGTGATGATGACTTCCTCCTCATCAGAATCAAATCGCCCGACAAACCGGACCTCGACAATCGACAAGAAGACTTCATGAGCACAACTGTCAATCCAAGGAATGTGAAGCGAAGACACATCGATCAAAACACCAAAAAATCAACCAACACAGATCGTCAAATAGGAGAATCTCAACCCGCACCCCTTCCAATTCCACACTCCAATAAAGATCACAAGAGAACATTTAAACGCTCATATCCCCAACACAGAACCATCTCTCCACGTCCCAAAAAACGAAACTTCTCAGTTCATAAACACACAGCAGAGCGATCGAAATCCATGGCAAAACTCCTCTCCCCACAAGCCAGACAAGAGAAATATTCCTTCCCAGTACATAGTACAAATTCTATCCAAGTCGAGCAGCATGTTGAAACCGCTATCCGTGACGAGATGCAGGAAGCGATGGAAACAAGTCTTCCGAAGACTCCATGGTATCTTCCTTTCCAGAATGAAATGGGAACAGGACTTCCTTTCGTTAGCGAGGAGGGGCTCTCTTTGAGACCTGAAGATCCTCACCAAACCACGAATTCAATCCCAATATCCAACACCTTACACCCACACATCTCCAACAGCCCACCACCAAACCCCGAACTAATCATCACCTCCGCATCTCCCCCAAACACCACCTCCCACACAGACACCATCCTCAACTCCTACTCACCCCACGAACTCTCCGCAACCGAAAAAGAAGAAGTTCTCGAAATCGAAGAGATTCTCCGGGCACTAGACAAGCCACCCGTAGAATGGGATGTAGCCGGTGTCTCGATCCCAGTAGGGGAGAAGTATTTGAGGGCATTGGAAAGTTCGCTGATTGATGAGATGCCGTTGGTTTCTGATACTTTTGAGGAGGGTGATAGGTATTTGCTTGCGCCTGTTTCTTCGCCTATTAGGGAGGGTTTTGAGGTGGATGGAGAGAGGGAGATTTGGGAGGAGGAGGAGGGTGCTGATGATGAGGATAGTGGGTTTGTTGCGGGATCTTTTGAGGGGAGGGTTGAGAGGGTGGGGGATTTGCAGTTTGATTTGGAGATGGAGATGTGTCTTGGTGAGGAAAACGAGGAGGTCAATGAGTTTGAGGACAAGTATGGTGATTTTGGAGAGGATCTATCTCCCAACGACTTCTCGACAAAACCACTACCTCGCTTCTCATACTTCAATAACTATTCCAACGAGAATACACCTCCAAAATCTTCAAGTCCACTCCTCTACAAAAATTCAAAAACAACAAACCCCCTCATCCCACGAAGTCCTCTAAGCGAAACCACCAACAACTCCACACCCCTCCAACCAGAACCCTCCCGAAGACCAGGACCCCTCCGCATCCCAACAACCCACTCGCTCGCTGACTCAATAACAACAACCCATAGTTCCCCTCCAAAAGAATGGTGGTATGGCACCACCCCACCTCCCTCGACGCCTCCCCCAGCACCTCAAACATGGATGGAAATGCCCGTCCCAACATCTCGTTTGAGTCCCCGTTTACACATACGCGGTGGTTACATACCTTCCCCCTCTTCCCCTTCCCCTTCCACACAATCAACACCCACACCCACCCCCTCAACCTCAACCCTCTCCCTCCGCGGCGGCGGCGGCAAGAAATCCCCCCTCTCACTATTCAGCATCAACGTCCCCGTCGGCGATGCCTCGCGCGGAAAGAAGATATTGGACAAACAAGTCGGGTTCCCCTTCTACGTGGTGGGTGGTCCACCGGGTGTCGATATGACGTGGCGGAGTTTCGTGAAGCAAGCGAAAAAGAAGGTGGAGAGGGAGAAGAGGATTGAGGCGGAGGAGGAGGCGAGAAGGGAGAAGGAGGAGGAGATTGAGGAGAAGATTAAGGCGTTGAAGATGCAGTTGAAGGAGGTGAGGAGTGGGAAGCTCAAGGGGAAGGAGTTGGAGGTGGTGGCTGGTGGGAGTGGGAGTGGGAGTGGTGAGGGAACTGGATCTGGGAATAGGAATGCGAATGAGGAAACGACTGAAACTTCTGGATCTGGGGGAGCAACAGAAACTGGTGATGGAGAGACGGCTGCGGAAACTGCTGCCGCTGCTGAGGGTGGGACAGAGTAATAAACCAATTCCTCCCACTAATCTGACTTTATAAGCAAGGAGGGGAAGAAAGCCTCCACATCTATCATCAACAGCTTCGGATCTCTTCCATTTCAGGGAGATTAAATTGACTACTTATTGATTTCTTCATTTCCAGGTATGTGCGTGTATCTCTTTCCGTCGTGCGTCAGGAATATAATTTCGGCAGAAGATTCAGACTATTGATCTTTCTGATTGATTGAGTTATTAATTGATAAGAAACCATGAGTCTCAAATGGATGAACAAAATATACGTAGACGAGTAGGATTTCCAAACCACTAACACAAATCCACGGTGGCATTTCTTGTGTTGGTATCTCAGTAATATCATACAGTAATATTACTTTGAAATTATAAAGCCAAGAGAGACTTCAAAGCTACACGTACGCACGCACCTACCTACCTACTTATTCAGCATACCAACACATCAATCTTCCTATCTTCCCTCTTCCTCTCTCTTCACTCCCTCCCCTCCCACTACCCCAAAAAGCCCCCAATGCTCAGTACAGACAACTTGAAAGCCAATAAGAATCCAAATACCCATGCCAGTATTCCCTCCACTTAAATACTTCGACTTCTCCTCATCTCTCATCTATCTATTTGGTTACCTTCTCTACCCAACACATTCACCTACTTACCCAAAAAGTCACCCATTCACAACCCACCAAAATATAGGTTGCCTACCACAATAAGACCACAACTTACTCTAATAAAGTCCCAAGCTGAAGATCCACAGGACCTGCCTACCTTCTCTACCTACTTACCTACTTACCTACCTACCTACCTTCCTACCTACCAACCTACTTACCTACTCACCTTACCTTCCCCCCCATACACACATATATATACAACCAATACAATAATAAACATCCTCACCTCACCCCAACCAACCAACCATTCAGTAACCTCCCCCCTCCCCCCTCCC